>VZTL01072053.1:0-13601 GCA_013400535.1 Scopus umbretta | reverse complement strand
GGAAAGGGAAAAAAGGTTAGAGATTCTTCATAAATCTTTGTATTTTTCTTTATTTTCAGAATACATAACACTGAAGTTTAAGCCCATAGAATCCATATGTGCTTTTATTCCTGGGCCAAACACATAGATATTTTTCTATTATTACCAACATGTATGCATAATGGATGGCTACCAGATAGTTAAGACTCTTGTTTTTCTCATGTCACTGACAGATGTTTGCATAAAGATTTAACTAGGTTAACCTCACCACATTAAAAAAATGTTTCAGTTTACCAAACATCACAACCCATAGGCATTTCAGAATATACTCCTGCATATATTGAAACAAAACAGTATAAAGATGTATCTAAGGCTTACACATAACTCTGAGAATGTTCCCTGGTGCTGAACTGCATGCATTTAATATGTATGAAAAAAGGGAATATTCTGCAAAAGAATGGGGAGGGAATAGAGGCTTTTACATGGCAGGCATAGGCGATTATAGAAAGATTTACTTTAATTTACTGCTGGACAAAGAACTTATAGGTGCTCCAGGCAAATGGGCTCAGCTTGAACACCTCAGCCAGTTTTACTACTTTAATACTTTGCTGAGTCATATGTAGGTGTTTCTATCATGGTGATACCAACCATGATCCTCTAATATCTATGTATTTTTTATATCAAAACCATCTTTCAGCTTGGATAAGATTTGGACTTACTGCAAGAATAAACAAGAGGTTAAAGAGAAAAGCTTTCCAGTCCTCAGTTTAGTACTATTTCCACTTCACATCCGCTCAAGCGTCAGAGATTTCTCTCTAAAGCTGCCAGTGTTATTCTGTTCTGCTGACCCATAAGTAGCTGAAATTTGGGCTGACTCCAGTGTGTGATTTAGGGGTTACCCTCTCACTCACAGAGCTAGCATGTGGTCTTTTTTTGCTGTAGAACTCCCTTAGCAACCCACACTTCTCTCTTTTCCAGGCTTTCTCGTGTGGATTGTGAGGGCTTGAAAACACATGACTCCAAAACTTGGAGGTCAGAGCTGGCAAACTGTAACTTATTGTTGGGAATTATTATTTTCTGGAACTCTAGAAGGAGACGAGTTTGCCTTTTAAATTCCACAAGTTCTGCTCAGTTTTGTAGAAGTGTAATTTCTCTATATTTGGAAAAATATAAACATATATTTTCATTTTCTCTTCATGCAAGCCAAGTGTTATAATCTCACAAGATCTTTTGGAAAATGTTTTGACATAAAAGGAACATTTTGGTTCTTTGAAAATTTTGTAAGGTACTATTATGATATGATTCCACTAGACAATTTAAATTCTGTCCTTAGCTAAAATACCTAATTAGTATTTAGGTTACCTCTAGAAACCTTGCAAGACTTTGAGTGTCCTACAGATATTCTTACTAAGACGTCATCCTTCAAGTGTAGAGAACTGACACTATAGTTGCCATAGAAAGAACTAACTGGCTAGGATTTTCCTAATGCTTGCTGAATCTGGTTTTACACGCTTGAATGCATACCTAAATCTACATGAGAAGGTTTTTTCATATACATTCATATCTTATTAGATACCCATGTGTTTCCAAGTTCTCCTGAAACTTTAGAGAAAGAGTCACAGAAAGCTTCCTTGAGAAGTAATCAACAGTCATCAAGGTAACAGTAGGCAAGGTGACCTGCCTGAAAAAGTTTTACTTTTTTAAAAAAGAAAACAAATGCTGACACAAAAGTCTGTCTCTATACTCCATTGGCCAACAAAATTTTTACAGTGCACTGAGGGATTACTGGCCCATTCCCCTGCCTAGACACAAGGTATGGAAGAAAAGTTGCTGTACTCTGACTGGTATGGAGCTGGGATGCAACTGGGCATACAGCTAAGCATAGGAGCTGGGAACTGCTCCAGCATCTGATATTAAACACAACATAATCACGTCTGCTCTGCATGTTTATTGCTTAAGGAAATACAAGGATCTTTTTAAGGCTGATACAGTTTTGAGATTATCAACACCAAAATTTTTCTGTGAAGTTATCACATTCCTGTATAATGGTGAAACATTTTTTCTCTAGTTTTGTATATCTAGTGACTCAGTAGCTGACACTCAGTGAAACAATATGCTATATACATCCATGTATCTCTAAATAGCTGAACTCTCCTTGCAAGAACCATAGCAACCAGCAACTGCAAAAGTGATCATACTTAGAAATGTTATAAAATATAACACAGGCAAGATGGTCAAGAGGTTATTTAAGCCTTCCTTGCTATTCAGAGTTCTATTATTGTCTTTCGTATGCAGTTCATAATAAGAAAGCCTGGTTTTCTGAAAGCAATCAACTACTGACTTTTTTACCTGTTCTATGAATATTAGGACATAAAAACACAATAAAAGCTTCCTCCAAATATAAGCTAAATCATTCAGGGTAAATCCTGGCAGAACTGAAGTCAGTAGCAAAATTCCTGCTGACTTCTGTGTTCGTAGGTCATACACAACCTCCATTTTCAAACATTTCTCAATCTTCAATGTATTTAGCCTTACAGCCTCCTGGTGAGGCAGAAAACAGCTGTGATTTTACAGATGCCAAAGTAAGTCATGAAGGCTAGGATTCATTTAAATGGTTCCACCTATTGAAAGTTAGGCATTTAGTCTAAATTGGTCACTTATGTTTCTCTAGTCAACAGAAATAGGTTTTCCTTCTCGGGGAAATCTTAAATAAAAAAAATAAAATAAAAAAAAATGGAGAAAGGAAAAAAAAGACCGAACCAAAAACCTATAAACAAAAAGTCTAGTTTAAGTAGGAAGAATCTCATGAAGGAAGTACCTCCAACATAGTACAGCTATTTGGGATGAGGGCACTCTCCCCCTGGAGTTGCCTTTTTGTCTCCACTGATAATGGGAAGACCTCTAGATGACCAGTTTTCAGAAATTAAAATGACTTAATATCTGAATCTGCAAAGGAGCTTAGGGATCACTACATCTACTGGTACAATGCTTAACATCAGATCACTACATTTACCGGTACAATGCTGAGCTGTTAGTTAATGCGTAAGTGTTTGCCCACAGTGCAGTCTGCGGTTAGACCCTGAGCCTCCTAAGAAGGAATAGTGATCTGGTGCTCTTTTTCCTAAATATCTTCTACTCTTTGTTTTGGTTGGTGATCTCAGGTGGCATCTGCACTCCCGTTTGAGGAGCACTGTACATGGAACTCAAATATTTAACCAAATGTCTGTGTTCATTGGTAAAGTTCATGATAATGTTCAGCTGGAGTACAGAGTTTGGATTTGTCTCCTGGGGCTGGACACCCAGGATGTTAATTTCTAAAAGCACAATATAGTATCTTCTACACATTATCTCCCTGCCCAGAGAACTCAGAAAACCTGATTCAAAGCTCGTCTTCCCATAAAAGGATTATTTTCAAATCCACACCTCTCACTGTATGTGAGCTGTTTCAGGTGAAAACGTTTACCTTGTTCCACTTCTTAGAAAAAGATTCATGATCCATTGAACAAGAGGGATTATCCTTTTCTAAGCACAATGATTAAGACAGTCATTGGGTAAAGCGGAGACCTGGACTTTGGTCTCTGCTCCCTGACTTTTAGGTTCATTGGGTAAAGCGGAGACCTGGACTTTGGTCTCTGCTCCCTGACTTTTAGGTAGTCTAGCTCCAGAAGCAGAAATCAGAAACTGAGTTTCCCCGCCTCAGATAGCAGCTTGCTAAATATTCTATCCAGTACTGTTCCATTTCTAAGGTACTGTTAAAGTTTCTGGGGTGGACTACAGCTCTCAGAGACACAAAATAAAGAACTATATACCTTAGAAAACACCAAGAAATATAGATGTCATTTGCTTCCTTATAAAGTGTTTTCAATGGGAAATCATTTGCTGAATCTCTCTCCTCTGCTCATAAACCCTTCCAACAATGTGAACACTTATAATTTTAACGTTCCAACACAGACAATAGCAACTGTTTCTTCCTGAATTACATGTGCTTGCTAACCAGTGGCTGCAGGCAGATGTGTTCACCCCATCAACAAACCAGTGAAAATTGGCCTGGAGGTTTGTTTTCCAAGGTGATTGATAGCCACAAACACCTGTGTTTAAACCAATAGTCATCTTAAGAATTATATGAAGTAATGAAGAGGCAACAAATCTTAGCCTTGTTGCTGAACTCCTTGACAATTTAGTTGTGTTTGACTGTGTGATATTTTAATCACAAGACTAGGGTGAACCTGGTCAGACAAAGAGGGCCATGTTATGTCAGGTTTTTTTCATCTGTGAGGTATGCACAACAAAATTATGGGTTTCTTTTCACCTGTACAGGTATGGTATTACATTTCACTTGAAAGATAAGAAAAGAAAATCTAAACAATCACAAGTAACAGGTTATGTAGTCTTCAGTAAAAATCTACAGTGGCCATGTACCATTCATGGCTGTGCATTCAGAGACATTTGTCAATGAGGGCATGTAGCATTTTGACTATTGATACAAGGGTTAGTGTCCTATTCCTCATGTTACATCTTTTAATAAGGTATAAATTAGATCGCTATCTTCTTTTTTTCTGCTTATCATGCATAAATGTTAGAAATACAAAAGTTAGTGTAAAAATTTTTTAATGTTTTTTTTTTTAATATGAAAATATGGGCAGTAAGCTGACTTTGCTGTATTTCTGTTATTTAATAGCAGGAAAAAGCTTGCAGATAAACAATGTTATTAACATAAATGTATATAGCTTTTGCTTACAGGACATTTTTGGAATGATGAAGCTTCTTTCAGTACAATGTAGTACTGAAACAGCATTAGGAATGCAAGGCCTATCCAATTTAATAATTGGAAATCCTATGTGATATTATCATCCATAATTATCAATGCAATCAGAGCTTTAAACTAAGAAAAAGATATTTTATTTATAAGGCAAATACATGAACACCATAATACAATGACCAGACACTAAGATACAGTACAAACACTCAGTTTATTTGTCACTGCAATAATTTTTCTAAGATAGTGTTAAAGTTACCAGAACTTTAAATATGAGGTATGATGAGCAAAATATGTGCTTGGGTTGAACACCATGAGCTTTGCAGGGGAATTACTAGGTACAATGATGTAGCTGTGCAACATCAAGAATAGAACCACATGATCATAACTCCTCTTTCTGTTCATAGATCCAGGAGCCTCAGGACATCCATCCTTGCTGCAGTTCTCCGAGATGATGATGCCACCTTCACTGTTTGGTGCAAATGGGTAGTTGTTTTTCTTTCTTTTTTTTTTTATTTGTTGGGCTTTCTATTTGGATATCTTAATATGAAGAACTGGGTAAGGACTTTATCAAAGTCATTACCACAAAAACCTTTAAGTAGACACTAGAATAAAACTAAAAACTAGAATAGAACTAAAAAATCCGCTGCCTGTCATTACTGATTTGGTTTAGAATTGAATTAATCACCCTTTGTATAATTCATTAAGTACATTAGAATATTAAGTTAATTTAATGCTCTCCTTTCCTGATTAGGATATTTTGTCAATCTCTTCTTCATTTAGGTTTACAGTGTCAAATATTCCAATCAGTGGCATTTAAACATGACTAATTTCAACTTAGAGGTGCAATCAGTGATTTTTCACAGCAATCACCCCAGCAGATTAAAGAGGCTGACTCTCTTTTGGGAAATCATTTTCTTCTCCAGCATTTTCTGGGAAACAGTCTGGTCTGAAGGTAAGCAGTATTTTGAATAAGACCCAGTAGTCTTGGCCTCTGGTATTTAACTGGAGTGTTATAAAAACAGGTGCTAATGTCAAGCACATTATGTACTTGCTCCCCAGCAGTTGTTAAGGTGATAGATAGTGTGGCGGAAAGCACCTCTTGGCAGATGAAATTTCCTGAAATGTCCTTGTATTCCACACCAGCTGTGTGAAAGTGGGGTCAACAGTCATGCCCTGTGGGCTGAGATGATGAGCGATTCAGTTATGAAATTTCTCAGTTACAAAGCTTGGAGGCCAAAGTAAGAATGTGAGGGAGCGGGTGAAATCCTGGCCCTGGCAGAGTCCAGGGGAATGCTGCTAATAGCTTTAGGAAAGACCAGGATTTTATTCAGTGTGTTTTAGTAATTAAAGTCAGGTAAGGCATTCCCTAAAAGACAGAAGCTAAATGAACTGTTTTGTTGGTTACCAGGCAGTAGCGTTTCCACTGAGATCCATTCAAAAACTCACTGCTGGAAAATTTATGTTTGCCTTTCTTCACAAGTTTATATCTTCTAAATCAACAAATAACATCAACCAAACCATGATTCTATTAAAAATCATCCTGTTTTCACCCAGAAGACAATAATGACTTCAAAATTTCTGCATGATCCAATTTTAGCATTGGGCTTTCTACGCAGTGTAATGGCAGGTAAGGAAGGAGCTATGCTGAGAGTGGGAAACGCACAGCAGCTTAGGAGTGAAATTGCTGGAACATTTGTATGGAGCAAATAAGCACTCAGATTGCAAGGTCGGTGCCAGGCTACCTCTCGTTCCAGCTGAAGGGTGACAGGAGGTCACTCCTCTGTCTCCAGGCAATTATCCCTGGTGCAGGCTGCACTGAAAACAGGAAGCATCAGTCCCTGCCCTCAGCCACTGACTTCTCAGGAATACGCAGAGATGGTGAGATCAGGGTCCAGCTTTCTCCTGCTTCAAACATTGACACAGACTTGTCTCACCAGTTATACTATTACAAACCATGGTTGGAGCACAGGGCTTGCATTTATGTGAAACACAACCCCCTTTGGCAGAGCTTGTTCAGCAGTGCAGCTTTTCTGCCCCTACTCTCTGGCCTTTGATCAATACTTGTGTCTAAAAAAAGGAATATGGAAAGAAGTGTTCCTCATATTCATAATATTAATTCAACTTATGATATATAAGAAGAATTGTAATATTATTTCAGGGGACACCTATGCTAAGTAAACAAATAAATGAAAGGGCAGCAGACAGGTTCTTTCCAGTGCCTGGCTGCCAAGAAGCTATTTCCTAGGACAGCCTCCTAGCAAGAATATTCATTCAACATCAGAGCAGTGGCTGGATTTTTTTGGAGTATCTGAGGAGGAGAGGTGGGACAGGGGCATTCAAAGCTAGAAGGCATTCCTTTACAGGGCTGGTTGATTGCTAGAATATTCAGGACACCAAAGCTATTTCCCCCGAGCTTTAAATAAGAGAACTCATTTGAACTTTTACAGAGTTTATTTTTACTGAGTGGAAAGCTGCAGTATGGTACTGCTCCATGAAAGAACAGAGATTCAGGCTTAGTGTTCACAACCCTGACCCTGTGGCTTGCACATGTGTATCGTGAGAGCCTCTTCCATTACATGATCACATAACAAATTCACACCCCTATTCCCTTTAAGTAATTTGCAACTGTTTGAACCTGAGAGTTTCGCACTATTCAGCCAAGCCCCATGCCAGCCGACCACAAGTGTGCACCATATGAGCAGCTGAGGCTCTTGCTGCTCCGCTGGCTGTACCACCAGGATACACTCCCCATTGCCGGGTAGCACGTGTCCTGCTTATGTACTTAGACACCTTGTTTTTAAGATGTTTAGGCAGGTGGTGTTGTTATGGCCTGTGAAGCAGATGTGCATCTATGACTAACAGATCATAAAACGGAGAGGTTAATAAAGGGATAAGAGGTGTCACACTTGCAATATCAATGGCGAGGTGGGCTCGACGGGAGTCCAAGGTGTAACCGTTGTTTAAAGGATATTATGTGATTTGTGAGGCTTATTAAAAAGTAAGAACTATGTCTCAGTCTTTCCCTGCAGTTCTCTCTCACCTTTCCTATTGTCTTCTCCCCACAATCCCCAAGTCTTTGCAAAATAATTTTGTAAATACTGTAGTCAGTTATAATATCTCTTTTCCATACATGTTTGAAGTATAAAGCAGCTTAGTTTGTGTCCTTACTGCTGACTAATTTAGTAGGAAGTTTGAATGGCCACTGTAATGGTTTTGGCATGCTCTCTCTCTTTTTCATCCTTTTTCTTCTTTTTTCTTTATTTCAGAAATGAAAAGACCAATCAGCACATACTGAACCCTCATTCAGATTAAATAAATGAATGAATAAGTAAATAACAGGTAAAATCTAACTATTTGATAAACTGAAATAGCTCAGGAAAGCAAATGAGTCAAAATAACACTTCATTACACTAAATCTGAGTTTCAGAAGAACTTTCCTGAAGTTCATTTAAAGTCAATCCATGCTTCATAGAAAGTTAACAGCAATAATAGTAGAAGTAGCAATTAATAACGATAGCAAGTTAGAAAGGGAGAAAAATGTGATTGTAATGTGGGGCCAGTGGAAGCAAACTGTGCACTGTTTAATGAAGTAGATTAAGGGTCAGATATTCAAGTGATGTAAACTCTTCTGACTTCAAGGATTTTGGCTCCAACATTTTATTAGCCCTGCTTTTGCATTTGATCTACAGATCTACAGTAAATTTAATCTTAATTTTTCTCTGCCTCTGTTCCCTGATTGTTTCTAGGTGTTGAAACACAGCTAGTTCAGACAGAAGCTGTATATACTTAAAGCTTTACAGTGCCCAGAGAAATTTGGAAAAACAAATGGCTACAAAAGTGTTTTGTAATTTTCATAAGAGTCAATGCCTTATGTTAAGCATCAAACATCTTCTCCAGAAACGATTGAGCTTTTGTTTTGTTTTGTTTTGTTTTGTTTTATTTTAAATAAACCTACCCTATGATAGAGTACAGACATATCATATAATGGTATACTACAGGCAGATTATTCTTAAAAATATTTAAGTTGCAGGTTTGAGCACTCTCAGACTCAAACTGGGTAGGTTAGTAAGAACTTAAAAGACTGGGATTGAGACTGAGACAGCAAAGGGAGTAGATCTGATCTTCCTTTAGCTTTTTAATTTAAAGCTCCTATCTTGCAAGTTTAGAATCACAGGGTAGCAACAGACTCTTAAATGAATTAATTTAAAATTAATATTTAAATGTCTAACTCTGAGACTCAAAGCAGGAACTTTATTTTAGCTTAGTCATCAGATGCAGCAATAAACTATTCTCAGCTGGAAGTCAGTCTTTGAAGAATTTATGGAACCATTAATCCACATCTACTAATTCACCAGACTGAAGAACATAATTCAGTAACTTTCCAACTGACTCAGCTGTCCCCAGAAACTTGTAAGTTATTTGACTTTCATCCTTCATGAAGGAAAGGAAAAAAAAAATGAAAAGAAAAAATGCTAAAAATATGAAGACTTTTAGCTCCAACATCTGATTTCAAAGCTGGCCACAATATCTAGGTCTCTGCATTTCACTCCCGGATTGTATTTAATTTAATAGAGCTGACATGTTTGGAGTATCAAATGTATCCTGCACAAAAATAAGTATCTAATTACAGAAAGTGACTGAAAACCAGAGCAAAGATGACACCAGCTGACAGTCATTCCTGCTCCTTGGCTTTGATGCAACGTTTCTTATTGTTCAAGTACTAAATATCAGTCCAGAAAACTTGATGCTTCCCTTTTGGACTGTGTAGTAAATGAGTCTTGTCCTCCAACACATGTGCTTATGCAGTGTTTTGCAATTAAAGTGTGTGAGTAATGGAGTGTAAAAGAGTATCTCGGACATAAATCAAACAGGCACTCTCTGGATCATGTGAGATTTTGCCCAGACTTGAATGATCAGGAACGCCTCTTGGCGAGTAATCTGCATTTTCAAGATAAGACCAACTGCAAATGGCATAACTGGGTGCCGTGGAGAGTATCATTTAACTTCACGTGGGAATACTCTACTATGTAACACATCATCTGTAACTTATCCCCCTTCAAGAAAACGAACAGCAATTTTAGAAGGCTTGGTCTAAATTACTGTTAGAATGTAAAGATAAACTCTGAGTCCATGAAATATGGAGACATTCAGCCCATGTTTTTCAATTTTGACACTTTGCTATTAGGAAAGGACATGAGAGATTATGGCCAAACCTGCTTGTTTTGCTTTCAGCAGAAGTTGTGTTAGCCCTGTGTTGATTGCTCCTGAAAATCTTGCCTCCTTTAACATTCACCTTAGTGGTACTTTGTGCTGTAAGGGCAAAGTTCTCTCATTTGTGTAATTCCTTTTCATTGCAGTGGGACCACGTACACCTTTTAGATGTTGATTAAAACCTTATTGCAGGGGTTGAGGGCAAATTTCTCTTCTTTTCATACTTCCCTCATTCCTAGTGATGTCACTGGGGGTTGTACTGGGATGAAGTAAATGGATTACACCACACAAAATAGAAGACTTTAATTAAATTTTCACATGCCACTTGAAGAACAATAGCTTTGGAAACAAACAAACAAACAAACAAAAAAAAAAAAAAACAAAAANNNAAAAAAAAAAAAAAAAACAAAAAAAAAAAAAAAACAAAAAAAAAACCCACCAAAAATGCAATTAGCAGAAAGGCTCTATGTTTTGGCATATTTTTTTTTGTTCAGTGGAATTTGAACTAACATTTCAACAACTCAGATAAATGCAGAATACTTCTGGTTTCAAACCACATGGGATATCAGCAACATTGATACTTTATGAAACTGCTAAGAAAAGAGAGTCAATTCCTGCTTATGTTACTGGAAGTGACTATTCACTTTTATGACTGATTATCAAGTTTCAAGTGATCTGTATGTTAATAAGAACATCTATGACAATAGCAACATAAATTTATACTTTTCCCCCATAGTTTGACAGTCCAAGACTGCAATGATCCATCATAGAAAAGCTAGGCATTATTTTTTTCCAAAGGAGCAGTTTTCCAGCAAAAACCTTGACTAGATAAGCTTGAAAATTTCAGAGGAACGTGATATTTTTATGAAATTTTTTTTTTGAGGAAATCATCAGAATTCTTGCTTTATCTTGGTAAATAACCTTTAAAATACACTCTACTTTAAAACATTTTAGTAAGGTCAAAACAGAAATATTTCAGAATATTTTGTTTGTCATAAAGCTTCAAAGTGTTTTGTAACAATTCAGAAGGAAAACAAATGTCAAAATGTCAGAATTTCCCATGGTTTGTAAAACTGTTTTAGAGCCCACTCTGAGGACAAGTATTACAGTAAATTGTAACAAAGAAAATTGATGTGAGGTTTGGGAATACATCCTGGTAGATAAACTAATAAGCAGTCTTTTCAAAAGCTATCTTAGGACCTAGGAACCACTTACTAAGGGAATTGAATGGAACTAGATTGCAATCATCCTTCCACTCTTTTGAAAACCTTAGCCACAAAGAACAAAGAAAGGAAGACCTTTGAGAGGATTGCACCTTTAAGTACAACTGAATTTTTGGCCCTAGAATCATGAGAAAAAATTAACATTGTACATCCTGATTCCACCTGATAAGTTGAACATCTTCCATGACATTTAACCTTTAATCTCCTTTTAAGTATTGGAAGCATGCATAAGTAAACTTCACAGTGTCACAGTGTTAGTTAAAAGAGCACTATTCAGAGTTTCAGCTTGAAATCATTGGAAATTAATACTGGCATTGGTACTCAGACAAAATTATACTTTAGAATATCTGCAATTTTGCTCAAATATAAGTGAAAAGAGTAGTAAAGATTTAGCCTATAAGAGATTTTTTCACTCCATATTTTTATTTCTTCTTTCTGGATGTATTTTTGTTTGTTTGTTTGTTTGTTTGTTTTTTGTTTTGTTCTTATTGTTTGGCTGCCTGTAATTTGATTTTCGTTACTTTTTCTTTTTTTAAGCAAAACAGTATAGGAAGTCTGCTTACAACTACACACTTGCTGTATCTGGTAGTCAGATGTAGCAGCATTTAGAAACATACGTTTTCTGGGTCTTGAAAATGAAAGTATTGAATAGTTACAATGTGAATTCAATCCATAAGCCTCAGGGTATAAACTGATCACCAGATGGGATAAGGAAGAAATATCCCCTATGGTATAATACCACATGCACTAAGTGGGTTTAACGCCTTCCTCTGAAGTATCCAGAATTGAGACAAGCTGCTGGATAAGATGGGTTATTGATCTATTCCGTTAAAGCAGTTCTTCTGCTCCCTTAACCTGATGACTCATTTCATGCAACGGATTGCAGCAGCTCCAACTTGGCTGCCTGACATACACAAGACAGTAAGCCATGACACGGAATCAGGAGACTTCCTTGCTTAGCTCATGGCAAATGGGAAACTGTTATTTTATTTGACAGTTTTGGAACCAGTAGGAACTTTATTTGCAAAGCACCTAAACCCTCTACTTAGTGTCAACTAGAGCAGCAGGTGTTCAAGTCCTTCTGTGAATTCATCCCTTGGTCTACAGTGTGCGTTAAAGATGCTGTAAGGGGCTAAGGGATGGGGAAGATAAAGCAAAAATACAGGAAAAAGTTAAAGAAAAAATAGAAATCTTATGGTAAACATTCAAATACTCAAGGTTGAGCTCCAAATGGGCATCATACTAAAAAATCAGAAAGAAGATTTTCTCAAGGATCTAAAAATTTAGATCCCAAACTACAATTGTTAAAAGGTATGAGGACAAGGTTGATGGCATGGCCAATGCTGCCTATAGCAGTTTCACTCGCTGTTTAATTTTCCAGTTGCTGTCTCTATACTCTCACTTACTCCCCTCTTAATCTCCTGATGGTCAGTGCACTGGATATTGAGCTACCCTGAGCCCCTATTTTATTCCTATTGCATTTAAAGATAATTTGGTGTATTACCTCCAATGGGATTAGAGGGATAATGAATTTGAAACTTTCTCCAGCAGGTGGCAAAAAGTTCAACTTCTCAAATCTCCACCTGATCACACAGGTTGCACACACCCATACACATACAAATACATGTTAATTTGTGTTACAAGGCTGAGGAAGAGAATCTGGGAAACTCTCAGGTTGTAATCAACAGCATGAAGAAAGCTTTCTTACTCTGCCCTCAAAAGTTTATCCTGTCTGGTAGAAGCAGTCTGAGGTTACCGAAATCCTTCCTCTCTCTCCTGAACACTCTGCGGAACAAGGGACAGCTTCATAAGTAAGTCATATGCAACATTTCATCAATGAACAACAGTGTATCATTATCAGACCTGATGTTTAATACTTTAAGTAGTTCGAACCTGAGCTAGATCTGCTTTTTCATTTACCCATACCCTTCAAGAAATAGCATATCTTGTTGACCATTTTCTTCAATTCAAATGTCAGCATGAAGACTGGTATCAGACACAGGTAAATTATATGGCATGAACTGGGTTCTTTGCCACCCTTATGTTAGATTTCTCCAGTACTTACAACAGTCAAATATATTAGGATCTGCTGCAAAATGTGTGATAGCGTTTTGAATTTAGTAGCTGTAGCAAGCTCGCATCTTTTGTAGCTGTCAAAGGAGCATGGATACTTAGAGTACTTATAAGAGGTGATTATTTGATCAGTTTGTCAAGTTGACTACTGAGATTCTGAGATTCTGCAGGAACCAGCATCCCAAGCACAGGCCTGTAAAACCAGGAACTTCATCCAACCTTCTGCTTGACTGATATGTCCAGTGATTAGAAGCAGGACTGCATAAATAGACACTTTCCTTGTGGGAGGGAAAGGGAATAGTAATCCAGCCAACAGATTTGCTGGTGCTTTGCTGCTGGCCATCCTTGACAACAGG
>VZTL01072050.1:0-11840 GCA_013400535.1 Scopus umbretta | reverse complement strand
CGTCGGTGAAACTTTAAAATCCGGAGCCTCGAAGCGAGGCACGTGCGCGCGCCCCCGGCTGGGAGGGCGGCGCCCCTCGGAAGGGGGGAGGCACGCGCGCCGAGCTTCGTCTTCGCGGTCTTGCGTAGGCGTTAGCAGCGTGGCTCCACGTATCGTAGGGGCTTCGTTAGTGTGTTTGCCCCCCCCNCCCCCGAGTTTCTTATATAGCCTTCCTGTATTTTGGTTATGCGATAGTGTTTGTTGACTGTAACGACGCTCAGCTGCTCGGTGAACAAAGCAGTTTGTGTCTTAAGGAGAAATCACTGCTCCGGCAATCAGGATAGCTCCAGGTAAAACGTCCTAAGGAATCAGAGGGAAAACATTAGAAAAACAACCAAACCCCAAATATTTTGTTGGTCACTCATACCAAAGGAGTTGCAAAAGTGGTTTGCTAATACAGTTTTAAGGAATAGTGAGACAATCTGGCAATAAGGTAGCAAGAGCATAACCTGGACTTCCTGCAGAATTACAAGTCTGAAATGTGCCTTAGGAAAGAGGTACACTAAAGCAGAAAGCAAGTCTGTCTTTGCTGTCACATGCACTGTACATCTCCCAGGCTCAGACTTCATGTAGTGAGAAAGATTTACATGGTAAGCCACCTTCAGGTAGGTACAGACCAGAAAGAGAAAGGTGTTTATGAGTTATGGAGGTAGTAGGTTGTCGTGGTTTAACCCCAGTTGGCAACTAAGTGCCACACAGCCGCTTGCTCACTCTCCCGCTGCTGTGGTGGGATGGGGGAGAGAATCGGGGGGGCGGGGGAGGAGGGGATTAAAACCCCTAGGTTGAGATAAAGGCAGTTTAATAGGACAGCAGGGGAAGAGAAAGTAATAACAATGATAAAAGAATATAGGAAATAATTGCACAATGCCATTGCAATTGCTCACCACCTGCTAACTGATGCCCAGCCTGTACCTGAGCAGTGATCACTGCCCCCCCCCAGCCAACTCCCCCAGTATCTATACTGAGTATGATGCCATATGGTATGGAATAGCCCTTGGGCCAGTTGGGGTCAGCTGTCCTGGCTGTGCCCCCTCCCAGCTTCTTGCGCACCTGGTAGAGCATGGGAAGCTGAAAAGGCCTTGACTAGTATGAACACTACTTAGCAACAACTAAAACATCAGTGTTATCAGCATTATTTTCCTCCTAAATCCAAAACACAGCACTATGCCAGCTACTGGGAAGAAAATTAACTCTATTCCAGCTGGAACCAGGACATAGATGAAGAGATGCTTGCATGGGCAGGAACAAGCAACAGTGAGCATATAAAGTACTGTGATAAAGAAGGTGATCTGCTGATTCTGGTTTGAGGAAAGAGTGAAATTAACTGTAGTTACTTAAGAAGTATTTCCTCAATGTGTTGTTCCCTTAGTAGGCTGTTTCTGTTGCTTTGCTTCTGTGTTACTGTCATGCTGAGGATATGCCCTGAATACTTCAGAATCTCTGTGGAAGACTGTTGAGCAAGCGTGGGAAACCACACACCGATTCTTATCTCGTGACACTGTCGCAGGAAGGAAACAAACTCCTCGGTAAAAATTGTGTTGCAGGTTTAGTAAGTCAAGTATTTAAAGATGAGAGCGACGTTCTCTCTGTCAAAAGCTTTCTCTGTGGTTAGTCAAGGCTCTTAGTGGTACTTGATGGTGGTTGTCAGTAGACAACTGACTTCCCTGTGCAGATTGCTGCTGTGAATGGCTCCTTATTTATATTCCAAAATGGATTTGGTTAAAGCCTCTGCTGACTTCTCTCTGGAAATGGTTTCCTTGGAGAAGAGCAGTGGTATGTTGCTTTGGGATGTTGAAGAAAATTGTTGCCGAACTTCATTTCAAAAGAAAAGTTGTTTAATTCTTCTGTGGGGTTAGTTAAGGTAAAGTTGAAATATTCAACTAATTCTGTTTCTGTTTGGCTGGCCTAGGTGAAACAAAGCACAGTGATAGCTGGTTCTCATGGAATAGCATAGTGCCTTTGAGGAGGGGAGTTGGAGGGTTGTAGGGCTGTAAGGCGAAAAGTAGAACTGCTCTATTTCTCATCTTACTGTATTAAGACTTCCCAGTGTCATCCTGCTAGGCCTCAACAGCTCAAAAGTGGTCCTCACATGTTTTTTTTCACTGTGAGTGTATGTCTTTTTTTGGGAGGCAAAATTAATTGGTATGCTGAAAGTTTTTGCTAATATGTGCTGTCTGTATTTACTTTTCCTAAGAACTTAAGAAGATTATAATTACCCCCCTCGCCTCCCCCCAGAGGCTATGTATCAAGGAAAACAGCTTGAAAAACAGCGTGTTCTGCACCAGGAATTGCCTATTTTATATCTAGTTTTGTATTTCAGGGAGTTTTACCTTGGTCATCTTGTCTAGTGATGGCTACTTCATTATTGCACAAAGGACTAAATGACAATTGGTGTGTGGGTTTTTTTTTTTTTTTTTTTGTCTGCATTCCTTAAGGGGCACGTAGGCAAACTTTACACTTCGCTGGACTTGTATAATACAGAACATGGGTATGTAAGATGCTCCCTCTGGCTTAAGGAGCTGTGAGCTTGTAGCAGTTTTTGGCTGTGTTTAAGGCATAGCTTAACAGAAACCACAGGTGTCATGTGCAAATAATAATGTGAGAGAAAGGTGCTATACACACACATGAGTTACATGATTTACTGTGAGAAGAGTGAGGATAATAGTTCAGGATTTGTGACCCCATAACTGTAGTTATTGGCCTGCATTGCCTTACTGGTAGGAAGTGCAATGTAGCTTATCCCTCAGCGGGAGGGCAGGTGGCCTAGTGCACAGCCTAGCTGCGGTTTACCACATTATACCGCTTCTGCACGCTCACACCCAAACAACTTTAAACCTTTATGACTTTTGTGTCTGTAATAATCCTACCAGGAATGACTATGGACTGAAGAAGTGTTGCAATGTTAGAAGGTTTTAGGATTCAGCATTATTCTTCTCTGGTCTCACTCCAAATCCTAGTGAACTCCAGTAATAGATGTTCTCCAGACTGACTCAGCTAGGTTTGCTCCTGCCTTTTTTAATTGATTTAAATAGCAATTCTTTCTAGTATTTAGCTCACTTATCCTCAGTGTTCGACGGTTAATTCTCCAAGTATCTGTGTACTGCCATATAGCTCTGTCTCTTCCAAGACTTGAGTTATCCTTCCTTCCCTCCCCTCCCCCAAATCTATTATAATCCCTAATTCCCTCTGACATGAACACCTCCCAGGAAGAATGACAGAATACAGTCTCGGATAGCAAGTGTCCAATACTGTCACTGGAAGATACCAGAAAGGAATAAATCCCCTCAAGCTGGTTGAGCAACAGTGTCTGCTCTTGATGTGGCTTCAGTTTTGAGGGCTTTTTGTGTTTATCCTTAGTTTTTTTTCTAGTGATTTACGTTTGCATGCACGAATGGAAGAGGAACAAATATTTTTTTTAAAAAATGAACATCTAAAGTTGAGTTTGAGGTTCTCCGAAATGTCTAAATATTTGGTCTAATACAGTGGCCTAGTGCCCAGAAGCTGTTACTGTAAGCTTTGGGGTTTTAACAATTTGTTCTTTATATGGGTATTCTTGCCGTTGTCAACGTGAGCAGCACAAGTTGTTTTTTGCAGTTAGTGACGATAGAGAAAGCTGATCTGTGTGGAGTTTGCACAGATCTCCGCACGGGAGTACCTTTCTTCTGCCATTCCAGCTGCTGCTTTGGCAGGCGGTCTGTACAAGTGTAAGTGAACTGTACTTTTTCAGAACTGGGGCTGGGTTAGTCTCAGATAGCTGGCTTTTCAGCAGAGGCTGTAGCAGCAGACTTGGGACTATTGACATGCACACTTTAGTGGTGGTCCTGGTCACTTTGGAGTTAGTGTGGTGACCTATTTTCTTCTTTCTCCCTGTTTTTCCAGAAAATGGGAAAAGACTCCTAGCTTGGAACTCTTTCTCTGCTCTTTTCTTCTTTGATTTTTAGCTGAAGTTATGTGAGATGGTGATAATAAAAGCAAAACAAGTTTTGTGTGTTTTGTCATCTAAGTGTTGGAAGACTGCTTCAGAATTAAATAACTGCTACTTGGGAGTATTTGTAATTTTCAGGTTGTAGTTAATAGCAGTTTATGTCCGTGGCAGTTGCCAGCATTATTTTTCAGCTTAAATAATGATTCTTCCTTTGTAATGTCTATTTTGCTTATCTTCAGTGTATTTCCAGAAAGTAATAGTATAATTTTGATAAACCAGACTCTCTCTTATTTGGGTGGGGTGTTTCCTGTTCACCTGATCATCCTAAAATCCCATCGTTGCCTTCATTCATATATGAATTAGTCTTTTTAGTATGCGTTGACCAGACTTGTATGAAGTATTCTAGAGAAGGTTCCAGTGGGACTTCATAGAGGTCTTCTAACGCTCTGGTGGAAGTATCTTGCCAGTAGAGCTTGGGATCCTGTTTTTCTTTCCTCAGTCGTCTCAAGGTTTCTCTGCTTTGTCTTCATCAGCTGCAACTTATAACAAAAAATATTACTACTGAAGTATGTTATGTTAAATGGGAAGAGAAGCTATAGGTTAAATACAGTAAGGGAGAAAGAAAAACTAGGTACTGTTTTTAGAGGCAAGAACATGCTGAAAAGGTCCTTGTGAGAATATGGGTAAAACCCGCTCTGCAATATTCAACCCTGCTTGTTTAGCCTTTCACAGAAGACTCAGTGCTGTTGATCTTTCACTACTTGGTTTTTTTGTAGTAGTCTCAAAGACAACAATTGTGTGGGTTTTGCTGACCCTATGCAGTTAAGTTTATTTGTTTGGATTAACTGGATGTATTATTGGATGTGTTTATAAAATAAGAGCTGGAGAGAGTGGTGAAAACTACAAATAGAGATAGTTTGTTATTCTTGGTCCAGAAGGTAAGGCTCTAGTAATTTAGTGTGGGAGACTCTTATAAGAGAATAAAAGAAGCATAACTCTTTCTANAAAAAAAAAAAAAAAAAAAATCTTTCTAAAAAAAAAAAAAAAAAAAAAAAAAAGTGAAGGAATATCTATACCATAAGGCTTTAGAATGTTATGATAAAACCAGGTCTCGGGAATTCACATCTGAAGTTGATACTGCAAAGATTGACTATTTCTCCAGTGACATTGCTCAGTTTTGCAAAATGAAGAAGCATCTTCTTTTGTGAAGGGGGCTTGGAGTTAACAGTAGGCCTGGACAAAGACTGATTCCCTCTGTAGAGAAGCTAACATGAAAGATAGGTTGAGGTGTTCCTAGGCATATTTCTCTGTCTTGCATGAGACTAATCCTTATTAACACCACTTCTGTTCTTGCACTAAATCAGAAAGAGCTGTTAGGGTTGTGTCTGTGGCAGCTGAGCATTTTGGCATTGACAGAGTTTTCATGATCTTAAATTGAACTAATCTAATCTGCCGATAATGCTGATCATGTTAAAAAAAGATTGCTGTAAGCAAAAATGGTAAGATTTCTACCTCTGTAGACATCATCCGAAAAAAGATGTCCGAAAAGCCGAAGAATTAGTCTTGTGCACTGTGATTACCAGCTGGCCTGTTTGTTCCCTGGGGTAGGGTGAGGAGTAGTAGCTGGTCCCATGATGGCTGGTGCTGTTGCAGTGGCTCGGGGAGCTCTTGGATACCCTACCTCTGCTAGTAAAGAGAAAGGAGTTGGGAACGAGTGCTCTTCATCTTGGGAGGAGTAGCGGTGAGGGTAGGTCTCCCTGACACTTTCACTCAGATACAGCAAACCTGTTTGTTTCCGATAGACACAGAGATCATGGAGGTGCTGCCCCATTCCTTCTGTTCTTTCTGTTTAGACCTCACCTCTGCCTCCCCGTTTGAACCTACTTGGTGGTAGATGTTGCATATAAAACTTGGGGTCAGAGATGTTTCTTCAGATGGAGTTGATACATGATGAGTTTCTGTCTCTGTATATATATATTTACAGTACCCACCTGCAGAATTAATAGGTGAGTAACTATAGAATAGCCGGCCCAGGTGAGAAGTGGTGGATAGCAAGCGTGGGAACAGAAAGCTACGTAGATACAAGCACAAAAAGAATAGAACAAGCTTTTGGGGGACGAATCTGAGAGTCTTTACCTACCATTATATGCATTTCTGTAACTAACACTTCTGTATACTTTTGGGCCTTTGCTGTACTAGGGGAAGAAATGAACCTGATTTAAGAACACTCCTCTTACTGTACATCATGATCAACCATTGTTATTATAGTTTTGTTAGTAAAAAAATGTAAACAAGCCATTGAGTAGGCACAGCTTATACTTGTATTTTTGTGGTGGTGGGGGTAAACTGTGTTAAGCTGATTCGACCCCATTTGAAGTCCAACCTTGTATCTCCCGGGAGGACATGTAAATAAGGTACTGTGTAGTGCATTCCATGTTACCGTGTAGCGCAAGTTGTTGTTCTCTTGATTTGCATTTTTAAATAAAGAATATGTAATCCTTTTTTCAAACATTTCCTAGCCCCTATAATTTTAAAGTAGCTTTTATGGCATGCTCCCCTAAAACCATACCTGCTACATAAAACTCTTGCATATAACTATATAGTTGAAAGGCATAAGAATTTTGCATGACTCCAGTTAGAGTGATGCAGGTGTTTGAAGTTTAAGAATTGGCATATGTTAGTGACACAAGTCCTCAAAAGATATTTTGAATTTAGCAGGTGGCTATTTAAAAACCTGTAGGCATTTGTTTTGAGAAGAGTAGGATGCATAGGAGAAAGGATATCAGTGGGGCTTTTATAACATTGTGTGCCTAGAAACAAGAAGAATTTTTCGACTACTTTTCTGTTTATCTTATTGGCATGCTGGAGAATGCGGACTGGCCTCATTTGGGCTTCTGTTAAAGTGAAACAGCAAGTTCACATCTTGGCCCGTGTGAATACAGACTCTGTGAACTCTTCAGGTTGAATGCTGTTCAAGAAAAAAAAAATGGGTAGAGATGGTCTGCAAGTACAACAAAGTCCTCATTCTGATCGTTGTATACCTGTTTGCACTACTGCCTTTTATACAGTATTTGTATGAGATTTTGAGAGGCCAGAGAATATTGCACTAGACTGGGATGTATCAGCTTGAGCACGTCTTCCTGCAATGGCTTGAGTAGACAAGAAACCTGCTAACTGCTACTTCAGCATTGTCTGGTCAGTCTATTTGAAGAACTGCTAGCATATTATGTATAGGACCTGAGATTAACTTCTATTGAAGTTGTTTTGTGGGGAGGGAGCCAGGAAAGTGGCTTCCTACTTTGTTCAAGGGAGTAAAGTGTGTTTGGGGGGTGATGTTTTTGGTTTTTTGGGGTGGTTTTTGTTTTTGTTTGGTTTTTTTTTAAATTTAAATCCATATAGACTTTGGTACCGAATGTGCATAAAGTTTATGTTGGTTCCTCCTAATGGTATATAATAAATAGCTAAAGAAAAATTTTATTGCCACATATTTTTCTTTCTCTTTGGACAGGCACAGTAATAAAACTGGTCAGTGATTTAATAGTTTTTGGCACTTTTTAAGAAAGAAAATGTATTTTTTAGCTCTAACGGTCTGTTAAGGTAGAAAAAGTAGTACATAAGCTGTTGATTTTTTCATTCAGTAGTTCCAAGTGCTTGAACTCTGCTAGATGTTGATCTCCAAAAGCTTACTGAATCAAAAAGAATTGTTGGTTTCAGTTTGAGATACTTTGAAAAGTAGGAAATTACAAAAAACAGTTTGAAAGTGTGACATGAGCTTCTGTTCTTTGGATTTAATTATTTAATTTCATGCTTATAGGCTGGTTTTTAGTTTAGTCTGCGCTTGCAATTTATTTTGTAAAAAGGAAAAAAAGTTTAGTTTCTAGAGCCACTTGGCATTTCTTGCATTTTCCCAGTTGTTGCTGCAGTGGTGGTAGTGGTGCAGAGGTCAGAATTTGAGGCTTCTTGCCTACACTGGACTCGTGGAAGTTCTTGCTTTTCCTGTTGCTGAAACTTTGTTGGTGTCGATATGGTGAATGATGGTGTTTAGATCAATGGCTGTGAGAGCTTCAGTAGGAGCCACTGCAAATGCTCTAGATGCGCTGGTTTGTTTTTTGGTGCAGGCAGCAGTGCACCTGAGGAGGAAAGTTGCTGGTTATGTTCTGCCATTTCCACTCCCCAATGTGTATGAAATAAGAAGGAACAAGTGATGATAAATGTCTAGGTGACATAACATTAAGCAAGCTGGAGTCTTATTTATTACTTCCATTTGAAATACTTGTGTGTAATATTTAAAAACTTGTACTGGCACAGACTTGGTTTTACCTGTTTTCCTGGGGGAAGCAACATCCATTTGAGGTAGTCTTAATATATGGATTGCTTACAACCTCTGATGCTAATGGAAGAGAGCTGCAAGTTCTTGGTCCTCTGCAGATTGGATACTCTTACAGTTTCTTGAAAAGCAGCACAGAAATACTTTCTCTCGGATAGCTAGTCCCGACTTATAGTTTGTATACTAGAAAATAACAAAAGTCACTTTTTTGGTGCCCAAAATAAAATCATTGGTTCTGTACTAGAGCTGAGGAAGCACTGCTCTAAGTCAACAGTCACACGATAAAAGAGTAAAAGGTGGGAGATGGAGGGCATTAGCACCAAGGGAAGGTGTAACTGAGCAAGTCTTGCATCGCTCTGGTTTCTGAAGGCAGTGGATTCCTTAGGCTATGGCACTAGTAAAAGCAATTTTTATTGAGACTGAAAAGGCCTAGATGAAAATATCCACTGTGCTCTGGTAAAAACACAGTTTGAGTTTTAGCAGGTTTCTAATACTTTGAAACGAGATTCCAAAAGATAGAAAGTTATAATCAAAATGTAAAGAACGGGCAGATTTTGTGGCCCTGGCCCAATGGACATAATTTGCAATTCACATACTTAATCCCTTTTCCTGCTAACTAATGCAAATACACATTTTTAAATTTGAGTTATCATGGTCTAGTGAGCTGTGGAGTAGAAAAAGGCTGTGTTTCAGTAAGGAGATGGTTGGTGAAGTTGGGAAAGTACTGTATGACCACCATGTTCTTAACAGTGTTTAGTGACACTCAGTTTGTTATGTAACTATTTTTAGTTTGTGGTGTTGAATATTGTTATATGTTTGCTAAATTATTAACATACCTAAAACTTTTGCAAGGAGGAAAAGAACCAAATGGTTACTAAAAATCTTCTGTTAAGACAAAGTGTGCCAAGCTTCAGTAAAGAGAGGGGACAGATTTGGGTATCAGCAACCTGGAAAGCTTCACTTCCCCTTTTTATTCTTCTAAAAAACAGTCTCATGGGGCAGTTAGCTTAGAAATGGCTTTTGTAGTATTCAGGTGCTCTAAAGCTCTTTTTTGTCCTTTCTGGTACAGCCACTGATATCCCTTGTTAGGGAGGAAAGCAAGCAGTACGCTAGGTACAGTCTGGCTGTGCAGGCTGTTGCTGAAGATTAAGGTTGGGAGAAGGGAGGAACTGGGCAGCCCCTGAAAATCTCTCAGCCTGCTGGTAGCATCTCCCAGTGTTGTAGTGGAAAAATTGCTTAATTGGTCTGTAACAGGAAAGTCTTTATGGTCAATATGTTGTATGATAAATCTGGGTTATAGTTAGCATGTTTTTTTTTTTGTTTTGTTCCCCCCCCCGCCTTTGCATGAGGGGTGGTGTAAGTTGTGGACCTTGGGCTGAAGCCCGGCTTTACCTTGTCCTGTGGGCGTTCTCCATTGTATGGACTCTTACTGCATTTGTTATTACTTTGGGGAGGGGATGACGGAGACAGTGACGGAGGACCAGAGCTCACAAGGGACAGAGTGTCGCAGTAGGAGTGCTTGTGACAGCAAGGCCAAGCTCTGTGAAATGCTGAAGGTAGTTTGAGTGACCATGGTGCCACTCTGTAAATGGTTGCCCCTAAACTGGTTTATTAGCAACTTGTTGTTGTAATTTTTAAAATGTCTTATAAAGTAATATAATTAATCTTTGCCTTTATTCTACCTTTGTGAAAGCAAACACATAGTGTATTGAAGCCTGCATAGGGTTTATAGCATGGAAAACACTACTTCTAGCAGTTGGTTAAAACTATTGGTATATATTTCTTTCTTCCTTCTGAAGCATCATCCCATTAAGTCTTTTGGGCCAATAATAATAAAAAAAGCACTCATTTAGTGGCTTTTTAGTGTGTTGTATGTATCTTAAATGCAGGTGCTGACACTTTGATTTCCCGCAACATTAGTTTTAATCCCATTCCCTAAAGTTTTGATCTTTTGTACTACCTCTCTTACCCTTAGCAATGGAAAAAATCGTGCTATATTGGAGCATCTAATTGCTGCTCAAAAGGTAAAGTTCAATATTGCATAGTAGCCAACATTATAGCAGCTACTCTCTGAATATAATACACCAACTTGAAAATAATTGAGATAAAAAGTCTTTTTTAAACACACCCCCCAAAAAAGTTCACCTAATAAGTTATATGTGCTGTTACTTGGACAGGTTTGAGGTTGGCTGGATTTTTAACTGTTTTCCAATTTGGGATGCTAGAGGAGTTCTGAATTTTTTTTTTAGGTATGAAAACTTAAGGGTAGCCACGCTGTTCTTTGAATTAATTTTTTTTTTTTAAACCTTATGATAGCTAACCTCTTGCACTTTGAACTTTATTATGTACTTTTGTCATGTTCTGCTTCATAGCTTTTCATAAGTCTTCCATAGGGATGAACCCCAAACACTGAACCTCCTCCTGTGTGATACCTTTGACTTCAAATCTGATAAAGTATAGTTACATTTTAACTTCAAGTTGCAAGCTGCAATTAGGAAATGAAGCCCAATGGACTTCCCTCCAGCAATATGCTGTAGGTACTGTGAGCTTTGTTCACATCTGTTGGAGACTTCTGACCTTGCTGCTGCCTTTACTGATACCTTTTTTCCCCTGTAGTCAGACTTAATCTGATCAGATTGATTCTGTATGATGCTTTAGGTTGTATTTGAATGCAACTCTAGTTGTAATTGAAGTTCTGGGCAGCAGCTGCAATTTGAAGTTTATTATTACTATTTTGGAGTAATATGGCATGGCTTTGATTTCCTTTAAGTGCTGCTCATAGTGGGTGTAATTGGGGAAGAGTTAAAAGGACAGCTGGCCCACTCGCTTCCAGACTGGAGTGGATGTACAGTTTTGTATGACTTGATTTAAACTACTTCTCTTTTTTTAAAAAAGGGGAAAAAATAAAAGTGAACAGTGCAGTTTATTCATGTAGGCAGGATGAAAGGCTGTACATTTGTGCTGCATAGGAAACAGTGTTTGGTTGCCCTAATTGTTTAAAGAGGAAAAAGTGAGGCTGATTTAATGCACTGTACTGTCAAATGCACAAACTACAGAAAGCAGTTGATGTTTTTATTAAAGAGTTGCAATTTAGCAGGTAAAATTCAGAGTTAGAGTTTTATTTGTCTTTAAACCGTTCCCTTTATAACTGAGCAAGTCTTTAAAACACTTGACTTGCTTTTTCAAGGAATTATTAGTATGTTCCTAATTTGTATATAAACATCAGCTTGCTTCCTATTTCCCAAAGCTTATCTAATTTTCCTGATTGTCTCTAAGTCCCACTTTTAAACTTTCTCTTACATCTTAACATCTTCAGAATGTGGCTTTTTACCTTTAGATTGCTCTTATTATGTGGGTCTCTCTTGTATTTTTGGAAACACTAATTAAGAAGTAGAACAAACCATACATAAAAGAATTGCTGACAATTGAATGGTTCACACGTCTCTAAAGGAAACTAGTACATTCGTGTTGCATCTGAGCACTGATAAAGTCATGTTGGGTGTACAAATCTTTTTCCATACCTGCAATTTTTCAGCTATGATTTAAAAA
>VZTL01072041.1:0-24710 GCA_013400535.1 Scopus umbretta | reverse complement strand
CAGGATCTAGAACTGAGCTGCTTAACTGGCTGTCTTGTCCATGTTCAAGACAAACTTTCATAATAAATAAAAGGGAAATCAATAGTGTTCAGAGTGACTGGAAAATAATTGTGTGGCAGCACATAAATCAACGCGAAGATTCTCCCAGAACAACTTGTTAGCAACTGACGTGGCATTTGTAGGAAGATGTCTGTGACAGTGTTCTTTCTGAAAGCAAAATAACTGCTAACTATTTGCTAGAGTTTTCTCCTCCCCTGCTAGGTAAAGCATCAATTAGATCAGCACCATTTAGGCTTACACAGTTCAACACTTCCAGTCCCTTGAAGGCTGCTCTTGTGCCTTCCCTGCTTGCTTGCATAAGAATTACAAGGTTGCTTGTCAGCANCAAATGATTTTTGAGTATTTCTCAGCAGCTTGTCCTTCAATTCTCAAGAATCCTCTTGAATTCTCAAGTCAAAAAAAAAGAAAAAAAAAAGAAAAGAAAGAAAAGTAAAGATTTCACCATGTGATACATAGAAATTGTTCTGGAGGTAATGAAGAGGGACAAGTTTATCCTTCCAAATCACCCTGAATCTGAATGTTATCTCATCAGAGTCAACACCCTATCTACTGTCATAACATGGTCTTTCTGTAATCTTTCTAGTAGCTGATTCTGTTCATTTATCTGGTAAGTGATTGAAAAGTGGCAGGCTGTGGTCTCAACAGAGAAAGTCTGGCTCTGCAAAAAAATTGCTCCCAAAAAGAGCCACTGAAAGATGCTCAGTGAGAGTGAACATGCAAGGAAAAACAAGATTCCCAGAAGAACCTCCCAAGGCTCTGAGCTCCCTTTACAACTCTCCAACATCGGTTGACATCATTGGTGGAGCTCAGCAAGATTAGACTTAAAGGCACTTAAGAGATTGTTGTAGGAGCATTACATATTTTTTCAATGTTATGATCTAAGGTCATAATACATTCGTATCTTGTTGAGATACTCATAGATGTTCCCAGCTGTATATTTGGCCTCTAAAGCTATAACATCGCATGACCTGTTATTTTCCCTCCAAGCCATTTCTACATCAGATAACACTGTTACAGATGGGGACAGTCAAAGTGGAAAATTAATATGGAATCTCAATTACACCATAGATGTTACTGGGGCTACAACATAGCATCAATTGACACGATAAATTTCAGGATTTGAGGGACACACCAAATGCCCATTCAGAATGCTCATTTGCCCAATGTGAAAGGAAAGAATTTTTTCTTGGAGTCCGACAACTCACTTTTCAGCTAGCTTTCAAAAGGCTTATAGATCAATTTGAACAAGATCTTGTAAAGCCACCTGCTGCATCCAAGGGACCAGAAAATCCTTACAGAATGAACAGACATACAAACTGTGCAACTTGTCCATATTATCAGAGTTCTGAGAAAGAAAAAAAAAAAACAAACCAGATTTGTACACCTGTTATAAGCACCTGCCTAAATGCAAAGCTGTAGTAAACCAGGTCACAGCAATGTGCATGCTAATAAGCATCCTGTTGTGTTATCGAGGGGTTCAGGAGGAATCATGAAAAACATTTAATGTTCTCTTTTCTATCCCTTCACAGCATGTGATTATAGCAAAGCCTTCCTTGCCTGCTTTTTTTTTTTAGTAGACTTAGCAGAATGCAAATGGTCTTTTTAATTGTTCATGAGATGTCATTAAAATTTCCTTTTACGCTTAGAGTTCATTCTTTTAATCAGCTGTTTGGTCCCTTCCAGACAAATGTAAGAGGCTGCATAGTTTCCTTTTTTTCCCCCGTTTAATAGAAAATGGAACTTTAAAGTGAAATGATTAGAGATTTTAATTTTTTTTTTAAAAGAGTACACTTGGAGGGTTAATTAACATTTAAAAATGGACTTTTGTTATCAAAGCTAAACTATCTGACCTCAGCTTTGTATATTCATCGTGAATTCAGATTCTCCTGAAAGAGACTGTTTTATGGTAAATTATTAATTTTTTCCACCTTCCTTTTGCTGCCTGCAAACCACTACCATGGATCAACACTTAAAAAAACCAGGATAATTAATGACTCTGTTCCCAGAAGCAATGGATAGATTTCAACAGACAAGGCGATATGAACACCACACTTTTTCTTCCTTCTCTGGGTAGGAGAGCTCTTCTCAAACTCTTTTTAGAGTAAGAAAAATATACTCAAAGTCATCTTTAAAACACTAGCTGTACAAATGTTCTGTTTGAGTGCAAATGGTGGCAGGAATTAGCAGGAAGACTATCGGTAAATATAACACAATTTGTTTTCAGAATATTAGATACCAGCTTTATGAAGACTCCTCCCAAACATTCATCAGACTTGAGAAAGACAGGAGAGGTAGCACTTCTCTAAAGCCAGGCAAAGGCTAAAAGTACCTGTCAGTTTAAATAGCAGAGTTATGAATACTACAAAAAGAAAACAAATATTTAACTCCAGTGGAAGAAGCAACGTCCATGTACGTGTATGTCTGTGTTTTCAGTGATTGGATTAGGTTCTCAAGGGACTCCATTTTATATTCCGTTTCAGTCTCATAAATACAAGCCTGGTAGCCTTATCCCAGTTCTTGCTTGTTGACATCATAAAGCACAGCAAAATCAAAAACCAGGTCCAGAAAATGCTGAATTGTGCTTTG
This sequence comes from Scopus umbretta, assembly GCA_013400535.1. Lineage (NCBI taxonomy): Eukaryota > Metazoa > Chordata > Aves > Pelecaniformes > Scopidae > Scopus > Scopus umbretta. The sequence goes on along the minus strand of VZTL01072041.1, from coordinate 22,064 downwards.
CTGTTTCCAACGTGCATGAGCCCTTGCAAAATGACTAGCCATAGAGTACTTGCTGAAAACAGATCTGGTCAGCCTCAAAGATAAATCAAAGCCAGATAAGCTTAGCTAGATACCACTGTCATAATGATCATACACATTTCTTTAAGCTTTCTTCTCTGCTTCTTCATGTTGCTGTTTTTTCTGGAGTTTTTTGATTGGTTGGTTGGGGTGGTTTTTGTTTACAGACACTTGTTCCAAAACTACTTTTAACAGTTTTAAAAGTCTTGCACTTCAGAGGCTTTGAAGTCATCCTGCCTTTTAGGGATCTATGAATGATGGCAAGTTTGGCAGCATTTTTTATTCCCTTTCAAAGGTAATTAAGATTTAAAATTCAAAATAAGACATTTCCATGCTATAGGACTAGAGGGTTGGTAGAGAAACTGAGTGGATTGAAGTAGTAAGCAGATCTGATACAGTAAAGGATATAATCTCTGTTGGTGAATTTCTACTGGTAGGTTAAGCATTAGGCAAGCATCTTCTGATTGTTTCCATAGAGGCAGGGCAGCTGAGTGATGGCATTAAAGTTTAAACCCCCAAAACACTGAAGTGACCAAGGACCAGTGGCATAAACAGACACCTACAGATAGGCTTCACAAAGTCCCTAAAGACTTCAGCAGGTGTGCAAGAATACATTCCTGTCAGTGGAAATCAAATACACCACTATAGCCTGAAACAGAAATAGGATTTAATCATGTAAGGATTACCTCAACGATACAGTTTCTGCTGGAAGAATAATAAAAAGAGTGTGCAAATCACAGACTGTTGCTGCTACATGTTTGCTTGGCTGACATCTTCAGTAATCATCCTGAGGACAAATTAATCAAAGACATATACTACATTTCTTTCTCCTTGATATTAATTTATTGAAGTTTTTTATGTATTGGATATTTATCATGCAACAAAGGGAATGCAGGTTTCAAGAATAGTATACGTATTCTCAAAATTCTAGTCTATAGATTGAACTTGCATGCCCAATCCAGGAGCATTCACTTAGATTAGTTACATTGGCTGACAAAACATACCAGTACGCCTGTTTTTACAGCATTTGGTGCATAAACATAATGTTAATGGAGTCATTATAATATAATAATATATAATNATAAACTGCTCAGGGTGCCTATAAAGAAGCCTATACACTGCTTAACAACAAAATTAATCTCAAACCTTACTGAAAAGAATAAGACACACCCCATGTTTCAGTCATTTTTTAAAGTTGTTTTGTTTTTTTTTTTTTAAAAAAGGTTTCCCAGCTACCACTGCAGCAGACAACTTTCCAATATGCTCCTCTCTCCCCCACCCCTCCCCAGAAAGCCACAAGTGCAAAACTGGGAACAGAAATACAGTTTCCCACATTGAGACCTTACTCACTGCAAAGCCACAAGCTCTGAGCCAGCTTAGTCCATCCAGAAGCCACAGGAACCTACAGTTCTGACTCAGCTGTGGGACACAGGAGCCATTCTGAGCTCTGCTGACCACCAGATTGTCCTGTCCAAGCCTCACTCGGCAACAGGCGGATGCTCAGAAACACACCGTTCCTCCCCAAACTATGCTTTCCATGGCATGGGAAGACAAGCATGCAAGCTAGAGCTCAGCATATTAAGGACCATTACAGAATCAAGCAGGTCAGGAAACCTTAAAATGCTGAAGTCTTCACAGTATAACAAGGATTTTCTACTTTCAAGATCAGACATGCTAACAAACTTTCCCTGATTTCACATGATATTTTTTGGATGTCTGTTACAACGTCCAAAGTAAGTGCTGCAGGTAACAAAATTATGGCTCAACCCTTCAGACACCAATTTATAGAAGTGATTTCTGAACTCCTGCTTTGGTAAACATAGGATGCATTTTCCTCATCAGTTCTACTGTGTTAGCTAATATGAATTACAAGCTCTGCTGGGAGAGGCACCCCTGTAGTTGTGTTATAACTTGTGCTTTATTTAGGTGACTGACAAAGTGTACAGCTCTTCAAGTGTGGAGTAAATAATTTGAAATCAGCTTCAAATATCTTAATATTCCCACTTTGTTAACCTTCGAAAGAATCTGTTTTCAGTATCACAAAATCCAAAGCTCAGACCATATGTTGAGAATATAATATTTTCCCAATAGAGAAATCTCATTTCAGCATCTCCAGGCTCAGGCAGGCATGAGCCCATTAGTCATTAATTACATATTTTATAATTAAATGGGACATATTGGCAGATAGCAAAATCTGAATTAAGACAGCCTATAATTACTAAAACAACAAAACCACAAAACTCATCAGAAAACCAAGCAAAGAAGCAGCCTTTTCTAACCTGTTTTCAAACTACCCAGTAATAACTTGTAAGTATTTTCGTACAGAAATTTGGTAATTCACATAAGAAACAATGGTAAAAGCTTTAGCAATTATTATTTGGAAAGGAATGAAAATTTTATGGTGTACCATACTACCATTAAAAGAGAAAGCACAGATTTTTCTTTGAAAAAGTTAAAGTAATTTTCATTTTATAGTTTTAAACCAAATTATTTTGGAGAAATCCATCCCTTGCATTATTCCATTATCTGCTAAGAATCTTAAGGCACAAATAGCATTTTCCAACTCAGTAATACCTCCTATACAACAGCATCACCTTCCTGTCTCTTTCTGTTCTCCATTTTTGCTTTCCCCAGTTAGACTCTAAGCTTTTCACTGTCTCTTGCTGAGCATTTGTATAAGGCCTTCCAGCAAGAGCTTGCAGGCTTGACTGGGATTTCCAGGTATTACCACAATAGTAGCAAAGCTTACTTGACGACGTATCTCCACCCTTCCCTTCCCAACTCTCGCCTCCTACTGTGGCAGGTTAAGTATTCCCACTCATTTTACAGACAAGACAACACTACAAAGGCAGCTTATTTGAAGGAGGTCATGGAACAAACCTCTGAGAGAGGGAGACAGAAAACAGAGATCACCTGACTTCCAGATGTGCAAGACTGACACAGCACTAACATCCCACCCCTGCAAACTGACCTACCATCTGTATGCTTTATCCTCATTGATACGAAAAAGACCTTAAGTACTTGACTTAAGGTCTTTCTGAGATTCAGCTCTCTCAGGAATGAGAAAAGATGGATGCCACAGGGGGTGGGAGAAAAATAACACAAGCTAAGTAAACCTCAACACAAAGATGGAAAGTATTTATCAGATTACAGACAGAAAAGAAATTTCTGGAACAGTCTGGTGCCAAACAGACATATTAGGACTGCAGCTGTTTTCCAGATTTAATAGGCTGGTTCCCAAATAGAAGCAGGCTAGGAAAAGCTAAGCCTAAATGACTTAAGACAGGCTGGCAGATAGTGAAGAACTGTATATAGAATTATTAATAAAAAGGTTAATTTGCAACAGTCTGAGTATTAGCAATTGATATCTCAAATAGCTAGAATCATGGCCTTTTCTGGTATGGTACCCATTTGGGTAATGTCCTATTAGACTTGGAAAAGTCTTGTACTTATGTATATGTTTAAACCAGGAAAAAAATAAATAAGAGGAAAAAAGAAAAAAATACGTCTCCACTGTGCCTTTAAAACCAAGAACAACCTAGTCAGCCTGCACTTCCCCAAAGACCATAAATATCCAAAAAAATCACAGTGCTTTCAGGCATTATCTCCTGACTGATCTTTGAATAGCAATGTCAGTTCTTTATAAATACTGAATTGTACACATGATTTTGTAGACTGTTTTCAAGCATGAATTTTATGGTACAGAGTAGTCCTGAAGTTTCTAATGTGCAAAATTTGCAATAGGGAGAGGGGGATACCACTAAAAATCAATTTTGATGCTCAGTTATCTGTCATTACAGAGCCAGATTTTGAGATATAGGCATAAATTGAGAGAAACAGAAGATTCATTCAGGCTGTTTGGAGAAAAAAAAAAACCAAACACACACACAAAAAAGCCCACAAAATATCTCGCTTGTCTTTGAGAAGTTTTCTACTTGAAAAAATGGGATTCGGGATTAGATTATGTAGGGGCATGGAAAGACAGAAAGCCCTGTTCTGAACAGGTTTAATTTGTAAGAGAGTAAGCTAGTTTCAAGTAAAGTATATGGAGTAGGAAGTCGCTGTCTGGATTTTCCTGGGTAAGCTGGAGAAGGTTGCATAATGACCACTCCAGCCAACTAATTGGGACAATCTTAATGAAAGACATTTGGGGTTGCTTTCTGGCTCCTGTGGAAGGAGAGCACCCTCTCCTATGCAGAGCAGACCTAGTTCCTCAAGTGAAGCTGTTGAAGGAAGTCATGCTGAGGCTCACATCTGCCAAGGATCTGGAGTCCTGTACTAGGCACTGGTAAGCCATTTTTAAGTGGGAGACCTTGACTTTCAGGCTTACATTAGTTTGAAGAGGTCCAGGCTCCACAAGTTCTCCTTCCTGAAAGGATGTTTAACACAGGCTCAGAATTGTCTTTCCTCCTCCAGAGAAGGTCCCTGAGCAAAACAGTTCCAAGTTAACTGGATCACAAACAGTGCCCTCACTCCAAAACTCAACTTCCCCACTTCTCATAGTTCTTGTTGGAACTGGGGGCTTGAACCAGCCCACAATGGCAAAGAAACTGAACATCATCTATCCCTAACTCAACAGCAATTTGGTGCTCAGCTGTTTTGTAAGACGATCTATCATATGTTCTTTCTCATGAAAATCCATTTTAGAAGCAAGTTGTAAGCACAAATATGTTTTGTAGGTAGTTCTTACCTGTCAGCGTGTCTTAGGTATCAATAAAACTGAGTCACTTCTGGAGTTTGGCAGAACAACACTTAAAAATGTTCACACCACTGATTATTCTAATAATTCTTATTATTGTTGCATCACATTTTTCTACTGGAAGGAAAAACTGAATTTCCAGGCAGCTCTGATCTATAGTTAAGTTTGGTTCTCTGAAGGCTCCAATCCATTTAAGTGTCCCTGGAAGGCAAATCTATCCTTTCTGAAGAACTAAAGTTTTATCAGTTTTTGGAGGCACTCTCTGAACAACCCTAGCAATTAAGCATTAAAATTTCTACTGGTTTTATACCAGGGCTTGTTTCTTTTCATCTAGACTAATCTAAAAAGCAGTCTAATACTTGTTTCAGTAATCCTCCCAAATCAGTGCAGCACAATTTGGTTTTTTCAGTCTCCAGTAATCTGGCCTTACAATTACCACATTTAAAGAATCCCGTTGCCAGCAGTCAAACTTTTGAAAGCAAGCAAACGCCACCATGGTTCTGATTTTGCACATCAATCTGATTTTGCTAATGTCCAAAGACAAAAGTGGTTAAGATCCGAGTTCAAGTGAATTCCTCCTTGCCCTTAAAATTTAGAGGCAAAAAATCCAGATGAAAATACAGCTAGAAAGTTTCCAGCTTGTTTCAAACCATGAATTGTTAGTGACTAAGTATACTAGGCATTAGATCTGTATCAGACATGAACGCAATTCTGTTGAAATAATGAAAACATGATGCAACTTAGGAAAACTTTCTGGTTTATTCTAGATTTATGAAACTTATGGGAAGGTAGGCAGTACTTGGCCTGATACAAAGCTAAATGATGCATTCAACTCAAAAATAAAAGAACTAATTTTAATCACCAATTCAAATTAACACCAATGCAATGCTTTGCATCATGTGGTTGAGAGGTTTCAGACGTTTCTGATCGATAACTATAAGCCTTCAGCTAGATTTATTGTATTCCCAAGCCACAATATCTGATCTATTTTTGTGAATATGTGATTTCACAACTGATTACTTTCCCAATCCTGGGAAGAAGCTGTAGAGAACACAAATAGTTTAAAAGGTAGCTTTGATGACATAATCCTCCCATTCTGAATAAATATTATACAACAATATGAAACTGTTGTAATGAATAGTACTATAACAAAATGGAACCTACAATAAATACAGATTGTTTACATTACCATTCTTTTCAGCACTCATGCATCAGAAAAGCAAACAACAACTGTAAGTATTGCTGGAAGAGCATTCAGCCTGTGTAAATGGATAGCACTCCATCGATTTCAGCAGAGTTTTGCCATTTACATCAAAAGATCATTTGAGATGATTGTGAGGAGCTCTCAGCTACATGCATAATGAGAAGGGAATTATACATGAAATATAGAAGGGTTTTTGTTAAAAAAGAAAAATATATACATTGATGTACCTGAAAATTAAAGCGCACATAACAGATTAAATAGGAAAGAAAGATGCAGTCACAGGTTTCTTCATGCTCTGTCCATAAAGAAAATCCTCAAGAACATCAGTTGATTTTCAGCATACATTGTGTAGTTTTTGAACAGGATCTTGTTTGCTCTGTGGATTCCCTGGGTTCAGCACCTTTTAGTGGGATCTGACTACATTCAGGGTCTCTAACGGATTTCCTCAGAGTTGGCTTCTCTTCTGTCTTGTTCATGAAGCCTCACATATTCATGGGGCAGGCAAACAAGAGAAATTATCATAAATGCATTCATAATGTATCATAGGTTCTGCACAGTATAGCCTCATAAGTTACTATATTCCACGATCAATGATGAGTAAACTGTTGCTCTTCAAAATATCATCACTAGGTATCCCCCACAAGCAGGTATCCCAGTAAAAGCAGAACTACAATTTGTTATTACACTACATTTACAATGCCCGATTGANAAAAATTGTGTAGATGTGGCACTCCAGGACATGGTTTAGTAGACGTGGTGTTTTGGGTTGATGGTTGGACTAGATAATCTCAGAGGTCTTTTCCAACCTTAACAATTCCATGATTCTATATTCCCTGGTATTTGTAGCCTGGGGAAAATAAGAAAGCAGTGATTTAGAAACAGCAACAGAGCCATAGTGAGGTCTTTTCAGCTTCATTTAGAACACCAAATGCAACTGTATCATCATGTTGTTCTCAGCTCTAGTATCTGGTGGTAGCAGTTCCAAGCATCCAGTCGTAGCTTTTCCTGGCTACCATACCCACACATCCTACCCAGTGAAAGCTGGTATGCACCTGCACAATAACCCCAACTGCACTTGCAGGTGGGGTGAACATACACACAGCAATTGGGAAGGGCTCTTCCATCCTCTTTCTTTGGCAAGAATCCTTGAGGAAGCTGGAGCCTGTGATAATCTGGATCTCTGGCACTTACTCATCTTTTTTGCTTCTACTACCACTTTCCCCTAAAGTCTCGTGTAACAGGCTTATCATAGCTAGCTGAAACAGATCAGTTTTCAAACAGCAAATGCTATCTTCCCACCTTGGGTTCCCCAGGTACCAGCATAGGGGCTGTATGTCTCTCCCCAGGTCACTCAGCAGCATGCCTTGGCAGGCAGCCAAACAGCTGAGCAATTTGGGCAGCAGTGAAACTCAGAGAACTAGGCAGCTAACTGGGATGGTGACAGAAGGGCCTTCCAAAATGCTCAGCGGCAAGTTTTCAGCCACAGGCACTCGAATAGCTTTCCTACCCAAATAAATAAATTAGTAAATTACATCCATTTTCTTACAACACTGGAATGGTTTTTACTTTCCCCAAAATCTTGATTTTTTTTCTTTTTTAAAGACTAAAAACTTTGTTCCCTGATCAGCTCTATTTACTTCCCTGTATCCTCTCTGCCCTCTCTGATGTGCATTTCCCCCCCACCCCCGCCCCGGTTGTTTGTGTACTGCCTAGCAGAATGAAGCATTAATCTTAACTGGGAGATGCAGGAAGTATTGTAAGGTGAACAAGTAATTACTATTATGAATATTTAATCAGGAATAGGATGAGCCTTGTCTAATATACATGGCCATGTCTTAATCCCTGTGTAAGAAGACATGAGGTCAGGATGCACATTCACTGTGTCGTCGTGTTCTTGGAAGCAATTTGGAAAAAGAACAAACCAGAGCTATAGTAGGCCAGATAACTTCCTTTCAGCTAGACACGGAGTCGTTAACAAATGGAGCGTCAGCAAAAAGCAAGCACAATGATACCTCAGTTCCTTCAGGGAGCTGCAAGAGCGGACCGCTCTTTACAGAGAAGCGAGCCAGGGGCTGAGGATGGAGGCAAGGCAGGCATGGACAGTGCCCTTCTTGACAAGGGGCACAGTACTGCGGGATGCTGAACACAGAAAACAGAGGGGGTCTGATCTGCGGCAGGAGGCAGGGTCAGTCAAGAGTCCAGATCACCAGGCAAGTCCAAGGGGATAAGGCAGGTCTGAGGTCAAGCCAGGAAGCAAACAAGTAAGATCAGGTCAGGATCAGCAAAGTCCATGGCCAGCAAGAGGCACAGCTGCTACGTAGCTGAGGCAAGGATTAAGGGCAAGGGGCTGAGCATAACTACAACTCCTGAGTAAGAAAGGGGCTAGGGGAAAGGCATCTCACAGCCTGTTCTCAGACAGCTCTTTTCCAAGATAACACAGCTGCACTGCATCAGAGCTAGTCTTGAGCACAAGTGGCTGAACTCTGACAAGAGCCCCGGGAAGCAGTGCAACTGTTTTCTGTGTCTATACAAGGCTGAATGCTCCCACCCTTTTGTGGTCTCAGCATTGCTGAGGGAGAGCACCCACCAAGAAAGACATTTGTTGAGATTAGGCGCTGAAAGTATTTTGCAGCCCTGCGTACATCTGTAGAGACAAATTTATTTCAATTCCAGGGACATGAGCAGTTTAGCACAATATACTTCAGGGTATGATTTTTTTTTTTTTTAACTTTCTTTTAAATTTTCTCCTTCTGTTTTAGTTAATCTGCACATGGTGTTTTAATAAGCTCTCATGCCATAGGGTCAGCCATGGGCTCTGGAGCATTATTTACAGGAGAGGTTTTGTATCACATTGAAAAACCACCATCTCAATACAAAAGCACTAACAGGAGTAGCAAGATTGAAGGAAAAATGGAGCCATCTACCTAGCTTCCAGAAGGGCCTGATCTCTTGCAGCTATGATGAACTTCCAGCCTCTACTTAAAAACAAGATATGGTAGTTTGTTTTGGTAGCAAAAAAAACTGTAGGCAGACTAAGAATACTGCAGACTACCAGCTCTTATATAGAGAGCAGTAAATGTCTGTGCTTTTCTTGTGCAGCTTCTGCCTATTAACTGTTTAGTTCAGAGCCTAACAAAAAACCACCATGTGTAATGCACCTACTTCCCAGTTCCCCTCTGGTTCTTCTAGTCTCCAGCATTCTTATGAAAGAGAGAAGGAAAGAGTTTTGTAGAGCTCCAATGAATAATTTATTATGGAAATACAATAGGATTTACAAAAAGTGCTTGCAAATAAATGACATTTACTAACAAATGAAATCCCATACATATAACACTTCCTGTGCTAGATCCTAGCCCAGTTTAAACTCTGCAAATCAAGGGAGCTAAACTAGTCCCTGCTGAGGCCCTAAACCCACAGAATTCTATCCTTATTGCAAGACTGTTTCAAAATCTCCATGTGGATAGAATGTTGTTACTCACTCTGTATGATCTTGCTTTTCTCCCAACCTAATTTGATTGTATCAAATAAAAGAGTGATCAAGATTGAAGCTGAACAATCATCATCATCAATAGTTTCCTTTCATAATATAACTGAGACTGGGAGGTTAAGATTTTAAAACAGTTAATATTCAGATCATCATTTGATTAATGTTCAAATTTTCAGTTGATTTTGCAGCTGCCCAACACTTTGTAGCAAATACATTTCACACTGTGGATTAAAACTCATATATTACTAGTGACAGTAACCAGCAACCCAAACACTTCACTATTTGTCTGTCAGCTGATTTTCCATTCCACCCCCAAGGTAAAACATGCTACCATTGAGGTCAAGGTAAAATGCCTTTTTAATACGAAGAGGCAAGGACTTCTTCTCTAGCTTTGTTTCTCTGAGACAGGGAAAAAAGGGTCAAATTAGAGTTTTCTTCCCCTCCCCCAAATATTTTCACAATTCAGGAACAAAACCACTGCAGAGGTGGGGAGATTTAATTCCATTTGCAGAAATAAAATCCATGAAAAAGAGTTTTACAAATGGAAATACCAAGATAAATGGAAAATCCTTTGATAAGTGTAAATCATAGAATGGTTTGGGTTGGAAGGGACCTTTAAAAATCATCTAGTCCACCCCTGCTGCCATGGGGGGGACACATCTTTCACTAGATTAAGATTAGGTTGCTCAACACCTGACCTTGAACACTTCCAATGATGGGGCACCCACAACTTCTCTGCACAACCTCTTCCAGTGTCTCACCACCTTCATCGTAAAAATTTTCTTCCTTATGTCCAATCTAAATCTACCCTTTTTCAGTTTAAAGCTGTTGCCCCTTGTCCTGCCACTACAGGCCTTGGTAAAAGTCTCTCTTCATCTTTGTCATAAGCCCCCTTTGTATATTGAAAGGCCACAGTAAGGTCCCCCTGGAGTTGTGTCTTCTCCAGGATGAAGAGCCCCAACTCCCTCAGCCTTTCTTCATAGGAGTGGCATTTCAGCCCTCTGATCATTTTCATGATAACTAAACCTAAGCATCACAGGAATTTTGGCAAAGCTTCCACTAGCATGCAGAATGTATAAGCTGATCTCATTCTGATGCTAACGTGATACTTTTGTGATGGTACAGTGAAAATAACAGATGTATTTGCAGTTCATACAAGAATTGGAACGCTTTAGGGTTGCCATGTATTTGAATCACTCACTCCCTTACTTTTACCTTTCTGAACTGTGTTTTCCTGCAAATAGAAAATTTCCTAGTTTCTGCCCCATACCAGTAGTCTTTGTATCTCCGAATGTACTACTCTTGCTTATTAAGTAATTGAAAGTGAAGGACATAGAATTTAAAGGAGACAAGGAATAAAAACTTTTCTCTATCCATAGCCACAGACCTCAACCTGCCTGTAGGTGCACCCATCCACTATATGGGAGGGTATGCACCTATATGTCAAAACCCCTGTTTTACACTTACAGAAGAGGGGTGTCTTTATCACCTTTATTAACTAATTTAGAAGTGCAAGCATGATAGTGCCAGGTATATGCAGTGTTTTGAACTTTTCTTATCTAAAGTCTGTAAAAAGACTCTTTTTTTTTTTTGCCACTGATGCTCTTCAAACCTTCCAGGACATCTTGAGAGTAACGATAGTGAAGAAAGAAGAGGCTGCTCGGTCCTAACAGCACTCTGGAGCAACACTACACACCTTCAGGAAGAAAAATCACTTTGGTGAACCAGTAGTTCTGCAGTATGGCCATAAACGCAGTAGTCTACAGGTGACATAAGAGCTTGCACATTAGGTGCAGATGGAAACTTCAGCATGTGGTGCCTTCGTTATAGCTCCATTTGGAGCTATAGTGGAGAAAGATAGAATTGATTGTCATTCTTTTCCTTAAAGCGCTTGGGATCTGATTCCTTCCATTTATAGTTGTGTAAACTAAGGGGAAATTATTAGTATTACTTGGTTTTCATCAACATGAAACTGGTATAATGAATGGAAAAAATTCCCCTGTGGCTCAGCATTTTCATTTTGGAGAGTTCCACTGGCAACTTGATCCAAACACACATACAATTTGGGCTTGACTCAAATTACTTTGAAAGGCAGTATCAGTGTTTCCTTAATTGCAGAATCCAGAACGTTATACTTGTTATAGATAGGAATATATTGTGACAGCCTAATTCAACACTTACAGTTACAAACCCAAACTTTTTGTAGAGGGAAAAAAAAGAAAATATGGTTTAATTACAAGTAAACAGAATGCTAGTGTTTCATTTTCTCCTTAAAGCAAAAAGGTGTGGAGCAAGACTCAAAAGTTTTTACTCATCACATTCACAAAAGTACAAGTAGAGCTGGCTGGAATATTTAGTCTTACAGAAGTATGAGTCATGGCAATACAAGTTCTCAAAGACTGTGAAAAAAAAAAAATCAGGTTGGCTGCTTTGAAATTTTATTTTAGAAGACACTTTACAAATAACTAATAAAGCCAGGATGGCTGTTCTGCCACTGGCAGAATGAGATTGTTTAGTTTGAATTTACTTTATTTAAAAGCTGAAAAATAAAAGAAAGCAAACAGAAAACAGCTGATTGTTTCACTTGACCCAGACCAGTTTTCTGAATTTCATTCCAATTTGGAATGACAGTGAGTTTGTAAATCCTTGAGTAATACTGCTGCAGATTTACTGGTTTTGCTTGATTTGCCTTTTTTGACTGCCTGACACAAATATTTTTCAAGATAAATCCTTAGGAGAGTTAAGATTTAGGCCTTGCATAGACATGAAGGACAAAAGACAGCACTATGGATATTGATTGACATCCTCTGTAACACAAAGCCCTGTGCAGTTATTTCTACATCAGACCCATGTCAAAATTCCTGCTTGAATAACAGCCTCTCTTCTAGAAAGTTAAGAATCTTCAAGGAACGGAGAATCAAGATCTTTCTAGACAATATTTTTCCAACACAAACTGTTACTCTCACTATCAAAAAGCATACTCAGCTTTTCTGTTGATATATCCTTGCTGACCTGTTTTGGAATAGCATCTCATTGACCTCTCATATTGTCTGTTTTTTCCCATTTATTTAATCATGTCCCCAAAGTTTTGCAGTTTTAATGAAGACTAGAATAAAGTCACCAAACCTCACTTTTGAGCTATGACCTTTCCCTCAATTGCAGGCATTTACATTTGGTAGAGTCAAAATTCATGCTGTTCGAAGTAGACCCTTTGTCCACTTGCTCTGGATGGGTTTGTATGAGTACTTGTCATTCACTACTTTGCATGATGTGACATCGGCAAATCTTACCAGCAGTATTTCTACATCCAATTTCCAAGCATTAAACATCTATCCAGCTGTTTACTGAAAACTTGTTCTCCTTTAAAGTCATTAGAAAGTCCCCCAATAAAAATCACTCTGATAATGCCTCACTTGACAGTCTACTTACCATTTACCTTTTAATATGGACTACATTGATCACAAAATTTAGTAACCTAAAAAAAATACTGTGATCTCAATGCCAGAGACATCTTACTAAATTTCTATAATCAAATTTATATCTAATCTCTGTTTCTCTGCCTTGGCTAAAATCAGTAACTTTCAAGGAAGATGTAAGCACTTGTTTCTCCACAGAAGTCTGTGGGAGTTGAGACATTCATCTTAGTACAGAAACATAGAATTATTTAGGTTGAAAAAGACCTTTAAGATCCAGTCCAACTGTTCACCTAGCACTGCTAAGTCCATCACTAAACCATGTCCTTAAATGCCACATCTACATGTCCTTTAAATACCTCCAGGGATGGCAACTCCATCACTTCCCTGGGCAGCCTATTCCACTACCTGACAACCCTTTTGGTGAAGAAATTTTTCCCCAATACACAGTCTAATCCCCGCCCTCAATGCAACTTGAGGCCATTTCTTCTCGTCCTATTGCTAGTTACTTGGGCAAAGAGACCAACACCCACCTCACTACAACCTCCTTTCAGGTAGCTGTAGAGAGCGATAAGGTCTCCCCTCAGCCTCCTTTTGTCCAGACTAAACAACTCCAGTTCCCTCAGCTGCTCCTCATAAGACTTGTGCTCTAGACCCGTCACCAGCTGCATTGTCCTTCTTTGGACATGCTCCAGCACCTCAATGTCCTTGAAGTGAGGGGCCCAAAACTGAACACAGTATTTGAGGAGCAGTTTGGAATTTAGTTTCAAAAGTACAGGGATTAAGATGGATGCAAGTGAGATGCATATAATTTATTATCATTTATTTTATTTCAGGCATTTCACTTGTATAGTAATCCTTTTTCTTAGCATTTCTATGTTTTAAATGTACCTATGCTTTGTCAATCTTGAGTGACTTTTTCCTAAGGAAGTTAGAGAAAAAGTTTAAATTATGTGAGAAATCAAAGATATAGAACCAATTTACACAGCTTGGTTAGCAAACATTAACAATTTATGTGAAATGTCTGTTCTAAGATTAGGCTCTTATCACTCTCTCAAAGGGTGAAAATTGCTCTGTAATTTAACATCAGAACAGGTGACCTAACACAGAAGAAAAGCCTCACTGGTTCCCATGCCAGCTGCTTGTTCAACTTGTTCAGCAGAAGCTATGATTGCCATTAACTTTTTTCAAACAACAAGTACTAGTCCCTAGGCACCCAGAGTCTGCAGGTTTGGGACACATCAGTATGGCCTTCCTACGTGTACCACTAACCTGGTGGTGGCCACCTCCAAACTTTCACAGCCCTGGGCTCCTGTACCAGCCTTGCCAGGCTGCAGATCCCACTATTCAATTGTCTTGGTTCACAGTAGCAGCACACTGCCCTTGAAACCAGGGAACCACCTCCCAAGGACTTCAAAGTCTCCAGTTTCAACTGAGGCTTTCAAAACATCCCAGGTGCCTCTCATAGAAAGCTCTCCAAGATGACCAGCCACCAGGATGGGCACTCAAGGACTCAGCTATACAGGAGCCACTGCAGGTGCAGCTGGCCTCCAGTCTCTGCTGGCCAGGGTGCCCCCATATGCCTAATGAGATTTAAAGTCTAGCAAACTGAGCAACCAGCACTACACTCTTCTCCGTTTCACCCCTGCTGATTTTGGCCAGCAGGGACGGGAGGTGCTCTTCGTGTGGTGAAAGCAAATGGGAATGCAAGGGAACGGTTTGAGACTGTCACAGTTCATGCAGAGAGTTGATTTGCTCTGAACCCAAGTGACTGCTGCAGGCTGAAGAGTCTCCAGCTTGGGAAATTTTACTTAACTCATTGCCAATTAACACCAACTTTTACTTACAGATTTAAGCATTGAGAAAAAAGAAAACAAACCATTAAAAAAAGGCTTGGAGAAAAACCTTTCCTTCTCCTTTGTGAGGCTCAGTTCAAGTCCAGCTCCTCTCCTCACCACCCTCCTAGAGTCACATTACTTCGGTTTTGCCCAGCACTGCACCCAGCCCTTGGATGCAGCAATGAGTGGCACGGGAGGTTTGAGGCAATTTTCTGCCTGCCTCTCCTCCGTACCTCCTGCTTTCCCCCTTCACTCCTTCTCGCTGCTCCTCTGCCCTCGTGAGGGTCACCTGCAGGCTGCAGTCCCTCAGGGGTACCTGCTCCCATGACTGCATCCCCAGCCACGTCCCCACAGTGTCCCTCTCCACATGTCCTCGCTGTCACCAGCTGCCACTCTGTCAAACATGCCTACACACAGATGCCACATGGCCTCTGCCCCTCCAGCTGCAGGTATGGTGCATAACGGACCCTTCACCACAGTGCCAGAGCTGGCTGTGACTGGCTGGGAGCAGCCCCTGGCACCCCGCGGTCCTGGGTGCGACGCTGCCAGCCATGCCCAGCTCCCTCACATGAAGTTTCACCTGGGCTAGAAGGCAGGCACTCAACCAACCCCTCCTGCTCAACACGAGGCAGGTAGAAGAGGTCTCTCTATCAGTGAAGCTGTGTGTGCCTGGCCTCACGGAGGGGCTGGTGTGAGCGTTTGGCCTGAAAGCACTTGGTACGGCAAAGCTGATGGCCAGACATGGAGAAATGACACTGGCTTCAAGCACATCCCACTCTTACAGTTTAGCTCTTGCTGCAGTAATGTACATCAAAACCTGTGATTTCTCCCCCCAACCCCTCTCTGTTTGTTTTTGTTATTAAATTTTAAATGATAATCCAACCGTNAGCTGAGGGAACTGGGGTTGTTTAGTCTGGAGAAGAGGAGGCTGAGGGGAGACTTTATTGCTCTCTACAACTTCCTGAAAGGAGGTTGTGGTGAGGAGGGTGTCAGTCTCTTTTCTCAAGTAAAAAGTGGTACAACGAGAGGAAATGGCCTCAAGTTGCATCAGGGGAGGTTTAGACCGGATATTAGGAAAAAATTAGTTACTAAAAGAGTGGTGAGGCATTGGAACAGGCTGCCCAGGGAGGTGGAGTCACCATCCCTGGAGGTATTAAAAAAAATGTGTAGATGTGGCACTTTGAGACATGGTTTAGTAGACATGGAGGTGTTGGGTTGATGGTTGGACTGGATGATCTCAGAGGTCTTTTCCAACCTTAATGATTCTATGATAAGACTTCCCTCCACACTGTTTTTAAGTGTTGAGAAAAGTGCACTGATCTTCCCCAAAAAGGTAAAAAAACATACAGGGGTTCCCCTTCAATATATACACCTCATTCTTTTCAACAAGTCAAGTGGACATAGTGGTTTTTAAGCTACATATGCCCAGGGCCTGCACAGTACATTGGAAGGCGAAAAGAGCAAACCATCCCTCTCCGTTCAATTCAACCAATCTGTCACCTCTTTTCCCTTAAAAGAGTACATAAAGTTTGCCTGTTTTATTTTCTACCAGTACTTAAAAGAGAACACAAAATCTGCAAAAATCATATTGAATCTCTACCCTAGTTCAGTACCCTCTGTATAACACTGGTTATTAACAAAGGATTAGAAGAGACATTACGTGAAATAACTCAAGTCCTGAGTGATTCTTTCTTTGGTATACCATTGGTACTCTCAATACCAAGATGAAGCCACACATCATCTCCAGAAATCTGAAAGGTAACCCAATGCTGCCAGAAAGCCGACATGACCATGAGGTTCTGACACGGAGATGGAACCAGGCAGCGTTACAGAGTTTTGGAACACCTGCAAAGAGCAACTTGAATGTAGAGCTGCTCTACAATTCACTGTGAACAAATACATCCCAAAATGTGTGAACCGGTCATGAGTATAAAAGGGAACCAACAGAAAGCAATTATTGTTTGGTTTCTTTTGTTTGTTTTGTGGTGGTGGGTTTTGTTTGGGTTTTTTGTTCTTGTTGTTTGGGGTTTTTTTTTCCTGATTGTTTGTTAAACTCTGCTAGGTTAATTTGGAATGGCTGTGGGTTCCACAGAACTGAAACAGCTAGATCCACTAAAGTCAAGGGATACTTCTATGGGCTTCAATAAGATTTCCATCAAGGTTCAAAATAACTAAAACCAAATATCTGTAAAATCCCCTCTCTTTCTCAATACAAGAGTCTGTATTAAAGTGACATACAATCAGGTGACGCCCCTGGGATTTGGATTACAAACCCATCTAGCCCACTATCTAGTTTCCAACAATGGCTGTTACAGAAACTTTAGGATAAAAACTATTAGAAGTAGGATAAACATAGGATGACTTTCCCTCTGATAGCCTTTAAGTATCTGCCAAACACCTTACTTCCGTAAGAGCTTGAAATAATCTGATCTTAAGTTTATACCAGCATCGATCTTCCAGGAAATTCTGATTTCCATTATTCACTCAGTGTAGTTCCCTGCCCATTGAATCCATCAGGTCCAAATGAGACACATTTATGTATTGCTATATGCGGATTCAAGTGCAAAATAGTCAGGTACTCTTCAGAGGCTTTTCCTTTTACTCCTGCCTTTGGTCTGTGTCTGGGACTCCTAACCTGGAGGGCTGTATTACTTTCCTCTCATTTATCTCACCAAGAAAGGAAAAAGAGAGCCTCCCCAAAAGCCCCACACCCTCTTTCCTCTTCACAAGAAATGTCTTGTACTGACCATTGTCGATTACATCACCTGTATGCTTGGATTCTTTCAATATATCAGTATTGCCATAAAAGTATAAATATAGAAGCAGGGGTTCTACTATGTTTTCAGAGTGCATAATTTGGAACTGAATATAAAATTTTCAAAGCACACTCCTTTAACTGGCATAATATATAATTAACCAACTGGAGTTAGCTTATACTTGTAACACAAAAAAGGTAAGATTTGGATTGCATCTAGAAAGTCAAAGTGAAGTTTCAAGTTTCCAGGTCTTTGAAATCGTTTAAAAGACAATGTAATTCTTCAATGTAATGAATCTAGCTGCCTTAAAGGCAGCGTGAGGTAGTACAGGCAAAAACCTCAGCTGACATACACTGGCATAAGTCGAGTAAAGCCAGTGCTCTCAGATTAAATAGTTGCAGAGATGTAAAAAAACCTGAAGAATATTTATAGATGCTACCCACAAGGACATGGACGTATACACAACTGAAACCAACAATTAAAAATTATATAAATCTCTATAGGTTGCACTCCAGTTTTGCGAGAAGGAATATATAACTAGAGAAACAAATTGCAGGCATCCTTGTTGTCTCACATGCTAATCAGTTCAGATTCTTTCAGAACATGTGAGCTTCCTCTCATCCCTTTCCCAAAATAATATTTTAGTGCAAATCACCTCTGATTTCCCCTGAGAGAATTGGCGAGATTAAAAACTGTGGGTAGACAGGACAACTAAGATAAATTCAGTCACCATTCTGAGAATCCTTAACCCAACCCAATAGACTCCCAAGTCCTAAAATTGGGGCAGCCCCAATAACAGTTAACCTGAAGTGTTCCATAAATGTGTGCTTTTTTAAAGCTCTGTATTTAACTATCTGTTTCAAAGTTCACTTTCTGCAGAGGAGAGAGATTATTTGCAGGAAAGTTTTATGTGAACACACTTTTGCCCCTGCTCACATGGGAACAAGGATATTTGCTACTCACATTATCCACTACTGATTGTTCTGCTTTAGAAATTTCAGACATCCAAGCTGAACTAACAATAAATAGTGGATGCAAAGAAAAGCCAGCAATCAGAACAAACAGGCTGAAGAAAATTGTCACACTGAAAATTGTTTGATCAGACTATTTGTTAAAGTCTTGTAAACAGTGGAAGGATCCAAAATGCTAATAAAGTTGCAACCAGAAAAGAATTTCCATCAACTTACTGGTAACCAACAAAATGACCCGATTTCATTACCAGATTTCAGAAGGATGCTTACTTAATAAGTACCATGGCAACCCTAAGGAAATGTGACCTCTCCAGAATCCTTATCTGCATTGGATCACCATCTCCTTTTATTTTTCTTCTTTCTCATCTAAAATCTGAGCTCAGCACAGCAGGATAGAGAGCTTCTATTAACGAAGCAAGTTATCTTTCTTCTGCTGCTCCCTGTGACATTAACATGCCTTGGCACAAGAGAAGAGCTTGCTCTCCTCTTTTACACAAGACTTGCACAAGTTAGTCCACAGATCAAAAGACCAACTTCACCTTCAGTCTCTTCAGTGATTTCTGCTTCAGCTGACTGACCAGACCAAAACCAACAGTTCTTCAGTAGTTAAATGGTGGGAGAATGCTTTAAACTCTTATTTTCTATGGAAGCAAACATCTGGTTTGGTGTGCAAATGTAGACTAAACTGAATCTTCCAGATTACAAATATTTTTTAACTCTGTCTTTCTTGAAGTTATCTTCCATGCTAGAAATAATTTTTTTTTATTTAATGAAGCCAGTGATAGGAATTGTTTACTACTTACTAATAAATTTTATTCCTGTATAACTTGACCTATGGAAAATGTTGTAGCAAATAACACTTTGTTTGCATTATATTAACTGAAGCATTAAGAAAATCTAGTTAAATTGGAATGCTGTCTTATTGTGTAAATTAACTTTGGTAAAAACCTGGGCAAAAATTTCAAGCTTACATACTAAGAGTTAAGCAAATGCAACCATGCTTTTGATCCCTAATAGAAGCACCCTTTGTTCATTCTGGCATGGGTCCATAACATCAAACATATCCATAAAATTAAGAATTGTAGCTGTCCAGTACATTGGGGCAGGGGCCAACATACAGGGGTACAAACCACAGGACATATGGAAACACAGCTTTCAGGCTTAGATCCTTGGAATCAGTGCAGTGAGACACTCATATACTTTTTTTGGATCTGGGCCTTACTTCAGTTGGGCAACTTTGATTTAGGTGAGCACCTATACTAAATAGCCCATTCTAAACAGCCTATTTTTGCAAATGTTGTTTACTAATATGATACAGAGTGGGGGAAACCAACTCAAAAGTAAACTACTGCTGGTATTTTACTCATCTCTTTCATGTGAAACTGTCTTTCAATTTGTATCTTATCTGCCACTCTAATATATATACACCCAGTGTTTAAGATATTCTTTTCTCCTCCTTATGAGCATGATCTCTCACTATACCTGTTTACATGCCATATATTGAACCAAAAAAACCCCAAGCACCTGAGGATTAAAATGTGTATTCCCGCATTTGGCAGTAACTACTGCAGTAGGAATGGAATTGACAGTTTGCTGTAATTGGAATACACAACTCTAAATATTTATCATTTATTATATCTGCCTCCACCCCAACAGTTAAGCACTATGGGTCAGACTAATCTGCAGATCTTTTTATCATTATGGCATTGATTTGCATTTTAATTAGAAGATTCAATTTTAAAAGAGAAAAACAGGGGAAAATTCCACAATTATTAAAGAAGAAAACTGCTTCTTTCAGGCATTACAGTTGTTGCTGTTGGCCTTGCTCATTTCAAATAAGAGGCAAAAAATTGCCTCTGCACTAAAACATGTAAATATAGAACTGGCTTTTATTCCATCCCCTCTGACCCCGGGAAATGTTTGGAGTATATGTTTGCACTGATTTTGACTGGGATAGAGTTAATTTTCTTCATAGTAGCTAGTACAGAGCTATGCTTTGGTTTTGTGCTGAAAACAGTGTTAATACAGGGAAGTTTTTATTATTGCTGAGCAGTGCTTACACAGAGTCAAGGCCTTTTCTGCTTCTCACCCCACCCCACCAGCGAGTAGGCTGGGGGTGCACAAGAAGTTGAGAGGGGACACAGCTGGGACAGCTGACCCCAACTGCCCAAAGGGATATTCCATACCACATGACATCTTGCTCAGCTTATAAAGCTGGGTGAAGAAGGAAGGAAGGAGGGGATGTTTGGAGTGATGATGTTTGTCTTCTCAAGTAACCGTTATGCATGATGGGGGCCTGTTTTCCTGGAGATGACTGAATCCTTGCCTGCCAATGGGAAGCAGTAACTGAATTCTTTGTTTTGCTTTGCTTGCATACACAGACTTTGCTTTACCTATTAAACTGTCTTTATCTCAACCCATGAGTTTTCTCACTTTTACCCTTCTAATTCTCTCCCCCATCCCACCCGGGGGGAGTGAGCAAGTAGCTGTGTGGTACTTGGTTGCCAGCCGGGCTTAAACCACAACAATGTTGATGCCCACAGTGGTCAAGTAAAAACTTTCTCCTTGTGGTCTGCTACACAAAATAGTTAATCTTTGCTATCACCGTCAGACTAGTGCGTAAATCAGGAGGAGGAAAAAGAACAGAGAAGTTAAAGGACAGTTCTAGTAAGGACTTCAGGGAAGATGAAGACCACAGAGTGTTATTTATTTCCACACTGCTGTTTTGCAGATGGGAACTTTGATGACTGGACATGTTGAAGCAGACCTTAATCTTGGCCTTTCAGTTCTCAGGTGAGGGCTCTGAAAATTGTGGCTATAGGGTGTTCTGGTCCTTTTTCCCATGAATTTCAAATCTTGTGTAAGAGTCTAGTATTTATGACCTGCCATTTTCTATTCTTACGGTAGTTCACAAGCAATTCCCTACCCAACACAAAATACATCAATAAAAATGGGATGCTAAGGATGCTAGAGGGTTGTACCTTCATTAACACAGCTTAGCTCAATTTGTACTCTCATATATTCATTTGATCATATAACACCTGTGTTCCTGGTATCACATACATCAGGACTTCATTCAGCTCTTGTCTGATTGGCGTGCTGCCAGTAAGCAAGGGATTTAAGGGTAAGCAGGTCCTTGGCATAGGGGAGGAGGACTCCTGTATTTGGCAACAGAATTTGGACACATTTAGTCCACAGGACAAATGTCCAGATGTAAGAAAGGAAAGAAATCTAATAGACCATCTGCACCTTAAAAAGGTTTAAATAATATACTCTCTAAGTTACTGCTTACGGAAAAAAAAAAAGTTGATGCAAGCAGAAGGGGAAAGGATATAATACGGGAGAGAGCTGGCAGGGAGGCTTCACCCAGCATGGGCCAGGAGACATCTCATGTAATCAGTGAGCCTGCAGAGCCAGACCTCAGAGGGACAGAAAGTAAGGCTTTTCCTGGGGACCCAGACTGGATTGTATAGCAATTGGTGTGATTTAGGAAGCCACCAACTCACTGGGCTGAAAGTAAGACTAGAGAAAAGGACTAATTCTGAAAGAACACAGAACTGGAGGAAGATACAGGTTTATAAGCCTATTTCATTTCCACCTCACTTTGTATTTTCTCTACCCTTTAAAAAGTTTGCTTTT
>VZTL01072040.1:9336-29013 GCA_013400535.1 Scopus umbretta | reverse complement strand
TTTTTTTTTTTCTCCTAATTTGTGATGTGCCTCTCCTTTTCTTCTAATAAAATATGTCTGGGAATGCTTTGGAGGCTACTTCTGTATAGCTGTTGCCACACCTGTTGGGAAGGGGAAATTCCTCTTGGTCTGCTGTTGTGGAGCAGCCTGCGGGAGCGCTGCTGCTGGAATGTTTTATTGACAAAGCTGGCAAAAAAACCCTGTTTCCATGAAAATTGAATTATTTGTTAGTTCACTTTTGAATTTAGTCTCTGTAGGCCAGACCTGCAGCTGTGGTAAATTAGCTCAGCTCCAGATGTGCCCTATATATTTTGAGATGTCATTTCCCTGTGTCTGTATGTAATTCTGTAGATCTCCGTGCTACCCTGGCTTTGGCACTATTTCAGCTTTCTGTCTGCTTTGTCCCCTCATTCAGCCAACAGATTTTTGGGGACAGAGGATGTGTTGGGATCACGGTGGCAGGAGACGGGTGTTGTGTCCACTACCTTTGCTTGCAGAAGGTCAATAAGAAAAAAAAAAAAATCTCTTTATTTATGGGATGGTTCATGGGCTCAGTTTTGTCCTTTATACACAGTTTACAGGATGTGGTAGGTATGAGGGGTATCTCTGATAACCCAAGAGTCCAACTGTAAGTGCATCTCCTTTACTCTTCCAGCGTTACTGCTGGTCCCGGTTTGGAACCAAGACCGGAGTTTTTGCTTGCAAGGAACTAACTTTGAAAGATTTCCCTTAAGCTTGCAAGCAGGAAAAAAAGGGTCCTTGTGTAGTTTTGTTTTAGCTTTTTCAGCTGCACATCTCTGAGGTCAGTGAATGCCCAGTGCTGTCGGGACAAGACTGATTTTGGAGTGGGATCAAGACGTGGGAGATTTCCAGCGTGTGGGGGTCCATGCAGGTTTTCTGAACGTTGCGCCGCAACTCCAGTGTACTTGCAAGAACTGGAGGCTGTAAGATCCAGACCGTGTGGGGCAAAAGAAGCTTAGTTACGCTATCCTTGTGATTAGTGTTACATATCTAGCATCAGGGGGGTGTGTGCCACTGTCAAAACAAAGAACTGCGGTCTCTGCCCTGAGGAGGTGGTGTGCTTCAAGCCACAAAAACTACTTCTCCTTCAACCCTGCCTCCCAGCTTCACGACGAGATTTTTTCGTGCGTTTTTCCAGCGTGCGGGCTCAGGTCCCTGGCGAGGCGTGCGCCGTCAGACGCGGTAACGCAAAGCAGCGTGGCGTAAAATGCCATAGAAGAAAGATTTGTAAAGGAAAGACGCGAGGGCGAGAAGAAGGGCTTGGGGAGGGGAGGAGGGAAGGCGCTGCCAGGGGTGCGTGTGTAATGCTCGCGAAAAGGGGGACGCGGGGAGGGGACTCGGGCCCCGCTGCCTCCCGCGGGTGGAACTCGCCTGGCCGGCGCGCAGGTCTGGGCGCAGATCCTGGCAGCGCTGCCGCTGCGAGGCAGGGCGCGCGCGCCTCACGTTCTGCTCTTTGCCTGCACAGGGGCAGATTGAAGTGGAAAGCGAGACCGTCTTCAAGTTGGCGGCGCTGATTTTGCAGGTAAGCGCCTCTTCCTCCCTGCGCTTGCTCGGCTTTCGGAGACCGGTAAGTTGGATTTGGTTTAGCTCAGCTGCGTTCTGCTTTTCTGCCCTCCCTTCCTCTGTAAAGACAAGACTATGCAGTGTTGTTTTGAGTCTCTGCAGCTGGGGCCGGGGGGGGGTGTGTGTGGAAGAAAAGCTAAAAAACTTGGGAGTTGCTTTTCTCATAGGCAACTGAGAGAAACATTTATTTGAGGAATTTTAAATTGAAAGTAGGAAGGAAAGAGGAAAAACTCCTCAAGGGAAGTCATTTATTTGGGCAGGCTTCCATCCACTTTATCACTTATTCTAATTTAAATATGTTCTGAAGATCTGGGAAAAGCATGATACTGTAGCTACATTTGCTATATTATTGCTGTGAACGTTTCTTTCAGAGCATATGATTTTGATAGGTCTGTTATGTTGAACTATATGTCAGTGTTTCCTCTCCTTAACCAAGTTTTGTTCTACTTGGACTTAAACTCTGGCTATTTACCACTTTCTATGAAATAAAATTTTACCTTTAAAATGTTGGGACTTTTTCCCCCTGCTGCATTCTCGGTGGCAGAATGCTACAGCAAAGCTGCAGCAGCTCAATCTGCCTGAACTGTTGTTTTCATCTCGAGTGAGCACAATTCCTCTCAGCTGCTGACCTGCCTGTAAAGCTGGATGTGGTCTGCCGGAGAGAGAATTGTATTTCACTTCCTGTGCAGTAAAAGTGACATTTGATTTGCAATGTGAAATTCAGCCCCATTTTGGAAGCGGTTTTATTGATGGTGTAGGGTGGATAATCCAAAGCTGAAAGCGTGAAGGGCTTAAGTTCTGTTCTCGAATACACGCGGGCACCCTCCACGCTTTGCACTGGGTGTAACTGGGGTCAGGATCTGGCCGTAGAGCTGTGGGAGTGGGGAAGTGAACAATGCTGGGAAAACCGAGGACTTTTGAAGAGATCATGTTTTAATTCTGTCACTGTTTTTCAATTGTAGGAAGCTAAAGGGGACTATTCCAGGTAATAACATTTTCCTTTCTAATACTAGCGTGCCTGATGGATGTGTTTTGCTGTGTTGGCATTGTATTGCAAACAATCAAAAACGGGGGTAAAGTCCAGCCACGAGCAGTGGCTGAAGAAAGTGAAATGTACTGCTGGGCTGGATAAAATCTGAGCCTGCAGGGTGAGTAATGCCTTTTGTGAGCAGGCTCCGAGTCAAAACACTTTTTTCAGGCTGTCCCGCTTCGCTCCCCTCCCCAAACGCGGGTGCTGAAGTGGGGCAGGGAGGAAGCTCCCACTCTTTCCTTCCAGAAAAGCCTGTGCTTTGCGCTGCGGCGTGGGTCCATCTGGGCGACCTTCCCTGTAACCCTGCCCGTACAGCGGCAGCACGTGCGGAGGGACGCGGAGCCCGTCAGCTGCCCGCTGTGGAGATCAATGAGCTGCTTGCTCCGGCAGCTGCCCCGCGGGGCCTCTCCCTTCCCACACTTGACCCAACAGTTGTGTTGTAGCTGGTGTGCAAGCCGGTTGCTGGGCTTTAGCTGACTAAAGCTGCATCTTCAGCCTGGGCTTGCCCTTGGAAATGGCTTTTTACCGTGTGCTGAGTAGGGTAACTGGCCATGGGGGCTGTAGGGAGGAGGTGGGGGTCACACTCAGACCTGTTAGAGCTAAGGAAAAGGCCTGCAATTAGAAACAGCTCACTAAGCAAATAGAAATTCAGGAGGTTGGATTTGGTCACGTTAATATTTTACTACTTGCTGAGTTTCCGTAAGGGAAGAGAGGTGTGTTTACGCTTTAGCTACAACGACTTTCAAACACCATGCTCTGAAAATGCTCAGTAAAGAGCTATCTGCTCCAATGCCAGGAGCAAGTCATGTCGGACTGCCAAAGCCTGCAGTAGTTTCATACTCTGCTTTTCCTTCAGTGCGCACTAGTCAAGTAAGTGCTGGTGCTGCTGCCCAAGACCCCTTCTCCAAATGTCAGTCCTTTCTCCGCTGAAGGACATGCTCCGTGAAGTCCATCACCACCTCCTTTTTGTTGGTGTGCTGTCACGCCTGCAGGGAGGAAAAGAAGTCCTTGTGACAAGATCAACTGGATGGGCTGGCTGTACAGACAATTTCTGTTCCTATTCATACTGCTTTGTGACTCACAGTATATTGCTTATAGCTAGTGTGCTGCATTTTTCTCTCGAAAGGCCGCTCGTCTTGCCTGATCTCAAAGGGACACCTTAAGACACCCTAAGCTTAACTCAGTTTAAGCACAGATAACCAGAGAACTGCCGCTTACTTGACAAGAAGTAACTCACTAAGCTGTAGCAACTGGTGGCATGTGCTTCCAATTCTCAAAAAAAAGGGGTTAAGGTTAAAACTACCTTTGTGGAGAAAACTTCCCTTATGTGGTTTGAACTTAACACTGACTCCTTATCATTTGCCATAAATAGGTTTCTAAGTATTGCTTCATATGCCCAAGAACTGCGTCCATGGTTATTTTCCATGCCTCCGCGGACACGTTGCAAGGAGTGGATTGCCCGTGGTTACCTTCAGAACTATTTAAAGAAAATTGGAGGGAATAATACTGTGCTACAAGACTGATTTCCTAAGTGCAGCTCTTGCCCTAACAGTTGCATGAAAATAGCTGCAGTGCTTGTTTCCTCTATTAAACAAAACATATGTTATGCCTCCAAAGCAAATGAGCATGGCCAGCTGTCCCAGTGAGCACACCAGAAGTGAAGGAATTTCACTTTACATATCACAAGTGGTCGTTAAGACCGCTGCTGATAAAGCACTAGCTTAATTACCAGTGTATCTTAAGAAAGATACTGCGGGACTGGTCTCCCCTGCCAAACTGGCCGGCGATACAAAGAGTACGTCCTTGCAGCGGGGCTGTTTGCAGTGCGGTTGCCTCCATTTGCAGTGTCTTGGGTTTGGCGTGTTCAGTATTCAACGTCGTTTGGCAGCTCCACTTTGAATCGTTTTCTGGAACGTGGCTTTGGCACTCTTTATGCATACGTGAGAACACAGGGGTTAATTTTTTTATATGGGATTAGTGCTGAATGAACGCAGGTAAATACAGGAATTGCCTGAAGTCCTAAAGATTAGCTTTCTGGAAGTGAAAAATGGGCCAGTCCAGACAACGCTGGCGATCTCTGCCTGGCTGATTTTTCACATATCCCATAGGGAGCTTTCCCATGGGGACATGTCCTGCAGTGGGGTACCACTGTGTGGTGTTCCCGCTGACTTCAGCTGGGAACAGGCAGATCAGTACCAGGGTCTGAACGCTTCAAACTCCTGTGGCTCTGCAGTAATCCCTTTCCCAATCCACTGCTCAAATTCTCAGATAATGTTTTGATGGCAGAGAGCAGCAATCTCCTGAGAAACACCCTCCCTTCACCCTGTGCTGAGTGGGTGAGCACATTCTTTTGAAATCTGTTTCTTTTCAGTGAGGAAAACCCGATGTTGCGGGTGTTTGGAGAAAGTAAAACCTCTTGATTTCTCCATCACAAAGGTCACTCCAGAGGGACTTTGTGGTCTGGTAGCACTGACAGCATGCAAGTATCAGGGTCGTTGGGGTTTGGCCCTTACAGGTTGTTTGCAATAGGACCTGGGCTGGGGCTGTTAGGACAAGGGCGTGCACCTTATCGTTTGGAGAGAGGCTTTATGTAAGATAAAGCCTGCCGAGTCCCACTTTGAGGGGACTCCGGCTTTTAAGACATCTTGGTAAAACGTAAGTACCTGCTTCAAAACTGCACGCGCAGCATGTCCGTTGCACATGTGCCTGTTTTGGATGGCTTTGGTTTCTTAAAGGCAGGCTAAAACGACTGCAGGCGGCAGGAGGAATGATTAACGAAGATGACAGCGGACTGTGATCGGTGTAACTCACCGCGCACCCAGTTCCTTTTCCTGTTTACTGAACTGGTGATCCCAGTCGAGATAATCACCCCTTGTGTGCGATGAAGAGCATGTCGCAGGGATGCTCGGTGAGCCGTTCCTCTCCTCCTTTACACGGGACAGTGCCGGGGCTGCCACAGGCAGAGAGGTTCCTCCCGCGAGTCCTGCAGCTGCGACATTCCCAGCAAGTCTGGGACACTGCAAGTCTGTGGCGCTCTGCCTTCCTGAGCAACTGGGCACGTTTTGCTCCAGAGGAGGGATGTAATGCTTGGCTTGTGTTCGCCTTTTACAACTCATCTATGGCTTCCAGTTGACTGCTGCTCTGGATTCCTATCAGTTTTTTCTCCAGCTCCTGTAATAAGAACCCAAAGCAAAGTATTAGTCATTAATAGTAGTTGTGAAACTCTGCATTCATTAATTGCAGTCCGCCACACTCATATTTGCAAATGAAACAAAAAGCTGCAAGCCTGCTTTTGTAAAATCTTGGTTTTAAGCTCTATGCAAGTGTTTTAAAAAGAGAATTTGATTCAAGTTGCAGCTTCTGGCATGGTTCAGGTTTTTGAGGAAAAAAGTCCATATTCTATTTATTTTAGAAATTTTATTTAAACTTTAAAGTTAATGTTTTGGCAGGCAAGCAAAATAATAGATCAGACTGGTAATTATTCGTCATGTAAATATGCAACATAAAGTCTTGCCTCCTTGGGAAATAAATGATTTAGCTGGTTTTAGTTTACAGACTAAGCATCTGCCCTCAAAAATGTTGTGCAATAGTATATAGTATTATTTTTCTTTGTAGCTTGATGAAAGAGTGTTTGTAACTGAGATGTCCTAAATGCTGTCCTTCTAGCATTAGGAAAATGTTTATTAATATCGGATTAGTTACAGGGACTATATAAGGAAAAAAACTTTTTAAAAAGTTTATTTTCTGACTTGTAAACTTGGATCGTATTTTCCTCAGTAACGTTTCCAGGCCTGAAACCCAGCCATGCTCCCTGAAATGTAATTAAATTGCTGGAGGAGGGCTTCCATTTTCTTTAAATAGCTGACGTATTCGATTTTTGATTCTGGCCTGTAGGCTGCAAAGATAACTCCCGACTGGTATAACATAACACAGACAAAATAATGAATTCCTGATAGCTGACATGTACGAGGCACCGGGGTTTATCATTACATGGCTGATAAATGCAGTTTGCAAAAGGAAAAGGTTTGTGTGAAAGATACCCCCACAAACCGTGGCTATGGAGTAATTGGTTCAGAAAGTCCTGAATTTGCAAACTTTACTGAGTAAAAAATGAAGTGCTTGGTCTAGATGCAGAAAACTGGTATTAACAATTTGCTTCTAATTAAGAGTGCGTGCTCACTATTAGGTTTTGAGGTAACATTTGCTTGGGAAGGTGGCTTTTGCCAGACAAATTGGAAAATCTCTTGGTAGAAAAGAATGTGGAAATGATAATGCAGGCAGTGCTAGAAAATAGCTGCTTGGAAGAAGTTAATTGTCTGATAGGAAAGCACCTGTTCACTGTACTGCTCACCCCATGATTAAGGCAGCTTCAGAAACAGGACACACCTGAGATTTGTTGGAGACAGCTTGTCCAGCCTGTTTTTGGAAATCTCCTCAGGTTCATATGACCAGAACTCTAGGTGTGGCTGCAGCCAGGACTGGGATTGGAGCCGAAACACAAATTCGGACCAAATCTCCTGGTTGTTGTTACTCACCTCTCTGGCTTGCATCCTGGAGAGGTCTCAGAGGGCTCATGGTGGATCCATCTGGCATGAATGGAGCCCACCTCAGGGGTGCCAGCCACTAATGGGTCCTCAGGCTGTGGGGCCAGGCTAGAGCTGGCCTAAAGAAAGCCCTGAAATGGGTACAGCATTGGGTTGTCAGGTCCCCAGCACACAATCCCTTTTGCTCCACAGAGCTGCTTCTCTTAGGCTGCCCTGTTGGGGAAGGAGATGCGTCACGAACTGTTCACTGGAAGCTCTTTTCCTGGGCCATTGGGATAGGGGATGGTTACAAGGGGACATCCGTGCAGGTCTCACGTGGAGGCCGAAGACCTGAGCGCAGCCTGGATGCTTCTTTCAGCCCTCGAGGATTTCCTTCCACGTGTATCACTGGGTGATACGAAAGAGGTGGTGGGTCACCATAGGATTCACTCTCAGGGCATCCATCTGGTGTCTGTCACGGCTAGCACTGTCATTTAGTTTTTGATTATTTTTTTTTTCCATACAAGTGCACTTTTTAAATGTCCATGCACTGATACTTAGAGGCTTTCCCTAGCGTGACCCACTGCTCCCCATGGGCTGTGTCGGCCTCGCTGTAAATCAGTGCTCAGCACTGCCGCTATGGTTGTGCCTCTTGTGCTCCACGGCTGCTTGTTTGCCAAGTGAGTCATTGTGTGTTTTGCCTTTCAGCTGTGACTCTGCACACTTTTTCTTTGAATACCTTGCTAGGCACTTGCTTGTGAAGCATTAACTCTGCCTCAGTCAAACCCAGCTGTGTGCTTTCCTGAGCTTGCTCTTTTGCAATAAAGAACTAATTTGAAACAAGATGAGCAAAGCTTTATTGACTTACAGTCTGTTTGCTGAGGGGGTTGATTATTTCACTCCATTTGGGAACATCTAATGAACCAAGGTAGGAAATAAGCAAGTTTAGGGAAAGTCATGTTTGATGCATATTTCACACAATGATAATGATTTCCCTACTTGGCAGGTATCAGATACCCACTTTCCCAAAGAGCTCTCTGCTTAATTGGATTTTATACCCCCTTCAAAGAAAGCTGGTTGAAGACTGCAGTAGTTTTCCCTCTAACAGTGTGCAAGTCTCGCTCTTCTTGAGTCACTGCAGTTCATTTTTGGGGTTAGACAGCCCGGTGTACCACGAGGAACTGGTAGCAGAGGGGAGCTGGGCAGGGAGCCCCTGAACTCCATCTCCCTGAGCGCTTGGGCAGCAGTTCTGAGATGAAAATGCTGTTCTCTCCTGGTGTTTTATTTTTCAATAAACAGTGAAACTTCACTGTATAAACCAGATGCAATTACAAAAATTACGTAGTTAAGACCCCAATTTTCTGCTAGACTTTTAACAGCAAGAAGGTTTTTCCTACTGGTGCTACTTGTAGATTCATACAGTTCAGAGCAGACAAAGCGTACATGATCTCTGCAATGATGTAATTTTAATTTTTATTTTTACCATTTCCTATTTTAAAGCAGTTCTATAAGAACTCTCAAGGAATTTGTGTAGTATGCTTATTATGTAGCAGATGAATTAGGCTGAATTAGGTGGAAACACCGTGGGTAAAATGAGTAAAAAGGATTAGATGAAAAGGAAAAAAAAAAGATGCTTTCAGTAACTTGATAATCTAATCTCATGGGACTTACTGCTTGTATATGGCAGTGTAACTTTTCATATTTGCACATAATTATAGTAGCTTGATAAGGAACATGGATTTTTAGAGTTCATATGCATGATGTTCGTATAATTTCCTGAGAGGCAGCGAAAGGGTGGTTGTGTTTTGTCCTCTTCAGTTGTCCCTCCACAGTCCTTTCTTTTCTTTGTTTTTCTTTTCCTTTAAGGCACTTTTGACTTGAAGAGGCAGTGCTGTAGCAGGTACAACCCAGCCACCTAGGGAGGGCTTTTGTGTGTGCTCTGCATCCAAAGCAGATGAGAGACAAGGCAAGCATGGTGCCAGAAAATTCACCATCCCCCAAGTTGTTTCCCACGAGGAGACAAGTTGGAGACATGTCGCTGTTGTAGCTGTTGAGCTTGGAGTAGCACTGTGGCATCCACAGCCTTAGGTAAAAGATGCTCTCCCCCTTGTCCCTAGAAATTCCCTCAAGTACAGGTTCAGCATTAAAATGCATTGCCTTCTCCTGTTGTAAAATGAATGTCATGGCTTTTGTATTCTAATGTATTCACCTCCCTTCTGTTGAATATCTGGAAGAGTTTGTCAGGTTTACAGAGAGTCTCTCCAGTCTCGCAGAGTCAGCTGCGAGCAGGAGTTTGGGCTCTGGTCTGACTCTGAACAACATCCTCACTTTAAAAAAGCAAAAATAAACTTCTCTTGTTTTTCCTTCCCATGGTGCTTGGGATCTATCACATGGAGTGTATTTTGTGCTTTGAGGAAACGGACCGACAGCTTTTCAGCCTCAGCCTTTTTGCTTTTGCAGATTTATCAGGTCTTTATCATTATTTGGATGCTTTATTTTTCTTGTGGTTCCATGTATCTCTGTATCAGCATGCAGAGCTGTGATAACAAGCTTTAAACTTTGCTGCTGTACTCAGACATGCTAAAACCCCACAACTAATATGGCTAAGCTGACTTTTGTGTGAACAGGAAGACAGCGTGAATGTTAGAAATAACAGTCCGTTGTTGCGAGGAAGGGCTTGGGATCCTTCAAGCGTTGTATCAACTGTGAATAGTCATCTTTTGCTCACCAGCAAATCCCCAGGTAAAGCAGAGCCATTCTGCTTCCCGTCTGGTCTGATAGAGAAGCACTGCTAACGCGTGCCATCGGTATGGCTGAGCAGCTCTGCAAATGTGGATGTACTGTACCAGACCTGTGGGACTGTGAGCCATCACCAGTGGTAGGTGTGTTGTTCAAGGTCCAAAGGGTTTTGTCTTCAGAACATTCATTTTTCAGCTCAAAAGCTGTGAAAGAAGACTTGAGAATTTAGGGCAGGTTCAGGTCCCAGATCTTCTCCAGCCATGGAGAACTGCTTCCTCGACTCCCCCTTCCTCATCTGTGGAAATGAGAACAGTGTTTCATCTGCCAAGTTGGCTCTGGGAGCAGGTCATGTTCTCATTTGTCCGGTCCCCATGTCCTCAGATAAGAGAGGTGCATGCATATAGCTGAGATGAGAAACTTTGCTTTTTCCTTGCTGCTCTTCGTCCATCTTCCAAAAGCCAGTGGGCAGGGTAACCCCCGTGAGATCAGTAGGCACTGCTGCCGCTCTTTCTGAGAGTCAGGCAGGGCTCAGAAAGCAGAGAAATTCGCCTAAAGGAGCAAGGCTGGAGCTGGAGGTCAGGCCTGGGGGTCCAAGGCTGTGGTACAGCCTGTGCTAAATGTGGGGAAGTGTTGCCCAGCCCCAGCCATGCTTTGTGTTTGGTGCGGGTCCCTCTCGAGCTGTGAAACTAAAGCTGTTGTTGCAGCATAGCGTGGCAATCCACAGCACGGCCGCAGCATAGATGTACAAGCCTGGCATTGAAAAAGCAGTCTGCACTGCTTACCGTGTCCCTTTTTGTGTACAGGATTTGGAAGGCTCTTAAAAATGCTCCTTCAAATACCTTTCTGAGCAGGCAGTTCCTATCTGGTATTCAAGTGGCAGGATTTGCAGCCCTGCCCCAGGCAAAGCTCCCTGGTGGCTGGGGTGGTTAAGGTTCGGCGCTGGCTGTCCTGTGTCAATGGGAGCCCCTTGTTCATGGCCTTCCCAGCTCCTGGTCTTCCTTCAGTAGAAAAATAACTTTCTTGAGTGTGCCAGCAGACCATAAACTGAAAGGTTGGGAAATGATGGGAAATGTCTGGCACTTGTCACAAAAGGGGATTTGTCAGAGAGCACATTTCAAAATCCTGCTGCTCTGATGTACTCAAAAGCTGCTGAATCCATCGGCTCTCCCCGTACCTTCCCTGTTCTGTCTTCCTTCCCCCCATGCTTTTTTCTCTTGCACTTTTAACCCTGCTCATTTATTTTTCCCCTCTGTTGCCTTGCTGCTTCCTCCTCGCACCTGTTTCTTGTGGTACCTTGAAAGGCAGACCAACCTCCATGGGAGTGTGAGGTTGCCATGCTCTGCCCTTCCATTTATTTTACAATAAAACAAAAGCCTACGGAAAAGGCACCTGTTGCTGAAGCAGTCCAGCTGCAGTGTGATGGTCTGTTGCCAGCTTTCATCTGTGAATGTATGGAATGGGAGCACCCTGGAGAACTTGGCGATGCTACACTAAGTCTGGTCACTTCAGAAAGTCACTTTAGGACCAGGCTGGGGTGTGGGCAGTGACACGGGATGTTCTTGTACTGTTACAGCATTGCTTGTAATTGCATAGCAAAGGAATTCAGTGGTGATTCTCAAGGAATAGGACCATTACTAACACCATCTGAGTAACCTGACCAGCCCTCTGAAAACTTAGGTTGTCAAGTTTTCAAGTATCTAGTCTGATTCTGTGCTGTTTCTATGTATTTATTTTGCTAGCTCTAAATATCTTGAACAGAATTAGAAGAAAAATCCCAATGGAAAGTTTTTGAAGCATCTTCACGATGCAGGGTAATAGTTGTATCACCCTTTAGCTGTGAAGCTCCACGTTTCCTTGTATCTCACATGCGATTCTCAAAAGCATCTGTTATTTTTTAGGTGCCTGTGAATTAACTTTCAGGTTAACTTGAGAGGTTGGTCGATATTTTTAAAAAACAAGGCCACTCTAAAGTCTACCTGTAGTGTGCCTAACATTCATTTCAAGAATTGACCAAATACGAAATAGTGATATTCAGAAAGACCCAGGAGTGACTTATTCTAATGACCACATAGCAACACAAGAATAAATATTTCTGTGAGGTCAAGAGGCTTCGAGAGTAGAGGAAAATCACGATGCAATGCACTTTCCCCAGTCATAAATTCCTACCTTATAAAATGTTATCAACACGATTCAGCAGAGGCAGACACACCTGCCATCACTTTAGTCAGTTAAAAATTGTCTGAAGTCCTATGCTGATCAAGTTGTTAATATTTACAAAGGTGATGTGGGCTGATAAGCTTTTATGCTGTAGTCCAATATATTGCTTTTGCTGCTCTGGGTGTGTCTAATGCTCTTCACATTTCATGCTAATCTCATTAACCACATCATCTTAATAGCTAAGCTCTTACCTATGTTAGCAACAGGTATAAGCTGTTTTTGACAGTGGGCGCAGGGAAAGGCCGGGGCAGCCACTGACAAATGGTCCTAATTAGACAGTTCTGTAAATCTTTGCCTAGCAGGGAGTGTTATATCACTCGATTACAAGCTGTGAAGATGTCCTTTCTGGGAGCATAAATATGTAAGTCTTTTAATTTTCAGTAATGTGCTTTAGGCAGAGTGTGCCATGACAGTCTGGCTTGGTTCCTTCCCAGAATTCTGGTGGGTTTTTAGCAAGATGCCTAAAATTTCACTGTAATGTCAGCGGGTTGCAAGAAGCATGTGGGATTGGCCCTGGTTTGCTGCTAGAGATAGTAGTTTGAATGTGGGAACTCCTATTCATAGTATGGTATGTGGTTAAATATTGGTTATTTTCGATACAAGCTGCCCTTCCGTCTCCATAGAGCTCCACCAATGAGCAGGGCGTGCTGCTGGGGACAGCATCTTGCCCAGCACTTGTTCATGTTGGGACAGAAAGTTCAATATGGACAGTGTCAAGAATGCAAGCTGAGGTTTGGTGTGAGGAGGGTCTGATGTAGATTTTCATTTATGTTGCCCAGATCAATTCAAGTTCTGCTTGATATCTGCCAGGGAGAAATCTCCTGTTTAGAGGGTGGAATAGGAAGGAAAGGGTCCGTCTGCTGGTTTTCTGTAATTCTTCTCCATAGTGGAAAAATACTAGAGATGAGAATTTCCTATATTCTCCTGGGGAATAAACAAACCTTTTGCCAAAAAAAGTTCAGTCCTGTTGACTCTGGGCAGTTTAAGTTTACGTATTGAAATTGTGCCAAGAACCACCAGTCAAGAAGCCCCCTCTGTTGCAAAGGTCAGATTAAATGCAAGTGGGCCTCTCCGTCCTGACAGCTAGCTGAGTCCTCCTCCTGCCCTGATGAGACCCGACCATGGACATGCCAGATATAACACTGGTGTGTTTGGCTGGTAGATAGCATAGAAGGTTGGACATCTGGAGCTGGGGCTGCCTGCCCTGTGATTTCTGTATTGCCTTGTGATTGTTGTGAAATCAAACAGGAACGGGTAATAATTCAAACTGTTGCTCCTGCTATCTGGAGGTGTCACCTCTGGGGAATAGCTGGGTCTCAGAGGGCTTGGGAAAGCAATCCTGAAGGTCAGGGGGAGATGTGCTTGGGCTCCTCAGTGCAGATGAAGTGATAGTGAACTCTGTGAAGGGAGGGGGAGGACCATCTGAGGCTTTTCTTATCCCTGAAGCTGTGAATCATCCAACTGCTAATCCTCTGGGCTGCTGTGTGCCAGCCTGTGCTGTCTGAAGGTATCCAGTGTGTGAGGAGCTGTGCCCTGCTTCTCCCAGGTGTTTTACATTTTTCTAGGATTGTTTCATTCTTTATCTTGCAATTCTGCAGGAAAAAATAGAATCCTTGTGTGGCTTCTCAGAGACTTTCAGGCCTTTTTGAGGTCCATTTTGATGGATTTCCTCCCGCTGCAGGTGGATGGGATGGTGTGCCTGAACATCAGGGTGTGAGGTTGGGTCCGTTCAGGAAGGCAAGTCCCAAGGGCTGATGTTGCCTTGTATTCTCTGCTATTGCAAGAAGTTGGATGGGTTTGTAGGTTGGCAGAACGGAGAAGGTCCAGCTCTGCTGTAAGTTGTCACAGCTCAGTGGGCTCTGCCTGCTAACGAACTGCACCAGGGGCCCATGGTTCTGGCTCAGTGCTGAAGGGACATGCCCTGGGTCATGGCACAGATGTGATTGCAACCCTTTGGTCACTATGTCCCAGCTCAAAACCCACAAACCTTGCCAGGGAGGTGCTGACTGTCTGGTCTCGGTTTAAACTGTGGTAGACATTTCTATATTGATGAGCTTGCCACTCGTCAATCAAGCTTAACTAGTGCCCTTGTTCCAGCATTTGATGGGGATAAAGTAAGTAGCTACTCAACCGCATCCAGAGTTGAGGGGCCCAAAAACCAAACAGGAAGGTGAGTAGCCCTGCTATGAGGCCATGAATTGCGCAAAAGGTGGCATTTCAGAGCACCGTAGGACGCAGCTGCCAGGATTTGTGGCATTGCTGCAGGGTCTCGGTGATGGTAAGGCTGCTGGCCCTGTAATAGTTGGCAAAGGAGAGCTTGGGACCCCTCCACCCGGCTGCGGTGGTGACAGCTGGGGGTTCACCTGTCCCCCCTGCCCAGCTGCCTCTGCGGGAGCTTAGCTCTTGCTTCGTGGCATCAGCCTCCTTAGTGCTTCAGTCCTTGCTTCGGTGTTTTGTTGTTTGGCAATGAGGTTTCTAAATAGCAGTTTAGAGACCAGCCATTAAACCTCTGATTATGAATATTGTGGGTTGAGAATCCACATTTATAGGAGCAGCCCTTTTGTTTGCTAAAAATGGACCATCTTGTTGCTGCTTCCTTCCAAACCCGCTCTTACTTCACTGTATTTCCCTACCAGCCCTGACTGCTACAGCAGCCATTGCAGTTATGAGTCAGGCATAAAAATAGGAGGAAATTTATATTTTAATAATCAATTATCCTGTGAGTCTATGATTGAAGTTGGAAGGAACCTCGGGAGGTTGTCTGGCCCCACTCCCTGCTCTGAGAGGAGTTAGCTGTGAGATCAGGCCAGGTTGCTCTGGGCTTGGGGTTTGGTTTTTTTTTTGGTTTGGGGTGAGTTTTAGTTTTTGCTTTGGTTTCTGAGGAGGACACCTCAGGAGGGTGTGCTCTGCATTTTCATGTGTCCCTACAAAACCTTGGTAATCTGTCTTCTCTCTGCAGGCTGAGCTGTCCTGCAGCTTTTTGATCCCATCAGAATGGGCTTTTAAGGGGTGAATAAAACCCCCTCAGCTTTTGTGAGCATTGGCTGTATCTGAGTGTTGGGAGGAGATCCTGATTTTCTCCCCAGCTGTCCCCGTTTGTGGCACTTGGGTGCAGGCCAGCTTGCAAAGAAAAGTGCATATTCCTGGCAGAAGAGCGCTGGCCTGGCAAAGCTCAGCAACAACAGCTCCTCGGTGCTAATTGACCCCCTTCTTGGCAACTTCATCAAAGAAGTTGAAGAATAAATAGGCTGTTGATTGAACTGTTTCCTCATCCTCAGAGGTGGTCCCTTTTAGTCAGGGTTGAGGCACATTGTCAGGGCTGGGGAAGAAGCTTGCGGAGCGATCAGCCTGTGCTCCTCAAGGAACAAAAAGCTTTAATTTACTGCGCCTTCCATGTGACATCTGCCATGGTGAGATGGAAACATGGGTAGGGGTTTGCAGCCTCCTCCATCTGTAGAGGTTGATCTGCGGTGCCCACAGACCAGGTTTCTGTGCTCCGGTCCACTCTGCTGATGTATGGGGTGCTGATTTTGAGGGAGGAGGGGGAACATAGCTCAGATGAAATCTCTGATAGTGGAATCTGATGCAAACAGAGGCTGGGAGCAGGAAAGAGCCTTCAAGGAAAGCCTGGATGCAGAAGTTGAGGCGGATGCTGATGGACGTGACTGATGCATTCTTTACATAGAATAGTCATGTTCGTGCTTGTTGGCACTGCTGCGAAGGCACGCAGAAATCCTGCAGAAATGAGGCGTGCAAGTTTCAGCTGATTAATTAATGGAGCATATAAGGAAAAAACATTAACCATTTTACTGATGCCTGTAAATAGGTTTTTAAATATTCTGCTGGGGGTTTTTGTGACAAATTGCATTCACATACTTCAACCCCCTTTATTTTGTTCCAGGCTGGGCCTGGAGTCCAAAGTACTTCTACTTTCTGTAGAATGAGCAGTCCAGGAAAACTGTTTCCAGTGAAAATATTTTAAACTATATGAACTGACACCCTTTGTTTTGAATCAGATCAGTGTTAAACTCTGAGATTTGAGAAATACCATGCTGCTTCA
This sequence comes from Scopus umbretta, assembly GCA_013400535.1. Classification (NCBI taxonomy): domain Eukaryota; kingdom Metazoa; phylum Chordata; class Aves; order Pelecaniformes; family Scopidae; genus Scopus; species Scopus umbretta. Next base: position 12,860 of record VZTL01072040.1, on the reverse strand, counting down.
TGAAATTTATTGTCTAGAGGTAGGATTTTAGTGAAAGACAGAGCAAAAAAAAGCACTATAAGCCTTGCTTTTGAGCAGAGGCTTTCCTTCTGCAGCTGTTTCGGGCTCATTCCGCACTCAGCAAATAAAGTGTGTGCGAGGTAAATATTGATACGGGGCACCCACCACGGTGGCCTGAGAATCACGTGTCTGTATAATGAGTTACAACATGAGTCTGTGTGACACCATATACACCGCTGTCATGTGAGAGGGCCTATAGAGTTACGTTGCTATGACAGCCTGATGTGGGGCAATGCACCATGTTCTTGGATAGCAAATACAGCCCTTTCCTTCTGCTGAAGCTAATGATTGTGTCTGTGATTCACTAGCAGTGACTCCATCATTTTTGGTTTTTTAGTGATGAAAACACTAGAAAAGACTTGAAGACACTGCCTGTCTTTCCTACCAAGACACTGCAGGAGCATCCATCACTCGCTTACTGGTGAGCTATTTAATTTAAAATGTAAATCATTGCTATGAATGGTAATGAAAAGATCACTTTCAAACAGTTTTGCAAACTCTTTTAAAAAAGTTTTCAGCCTGTATGATATAGGACTTGGAGTTAATTGCTCATGTTCAAGCATTTCCAGTTTTTAGAAGGTTATAAATTATGCAAGATCCAACGCAAATCCCTCACTGAAAGTTCACTCAAGTTAAACTGCTGGATCAGAAACTGCTGGATCAGAATATGTGAGGACACGCATTAGAAAGAGCTGAAATCGGAACTCTAGCCGGGCCTGTGTTTGCGAAGAGCACCTTGCTCTTCAACTATCACACAGTAAACCTCTGTGGGTTGACCTTGGCTGGCTGCTACGTGCCCGCCCAGCTGCTCTTCTCAACAGGACACAGGCAGAAAATAAGCTAGAAAAGCTGGAAACAGAAAGGCAGGTCCAATTTTGTGGCTTGAATCTGCTGTAAAGAAACACAGCATTTGGGATGAATCAACAGTACTGTTTCCTTGGAATTGATGCCCTTTGTGCAAGCTTGACTCCCTCACTTGTTTTTGTTTTTTAGACTTGATGTGTACCTGATGGATTTTCAAGTATACATATACCTGCTTACGATTCGTTTTTTTTCAGAATGAATACTTCTGGGTTTTGCTTTGCTTTCAAGTGTCTGACACTTAAATGCATATTTTATGTCACATTCGGCTAAAACAAAATATTGAAGTATATAACAGGAAAAATGCAAAAAGGTCATTGCTGACAAATCTGTATTTCTTCACCTGTGAAATGTCAGGGGAAAATACACTGGAAGGAAAACATTTCTGGTTTAACTTCTTCTGTCTTACATATGGAGCATTAACCATCCTTTGAAGTTTTGGTCCTTCAGAATGTGAAAATGAATTTATACAATTAGTACCGTTATTCTGCAGGCAGCATCTGCAGCAGAGCAGGCCGATCCAAACTGATGCGTTAATTAGTCTGGAACGCGGCATGCGATGGCAGGGATCAGCCAGGCAGCTCCATGCTGCTTAATGAAGGGTGGGAAAGAAATCAGTAAGAAACAGAATGTAAAGCAGAGCAAGAAATGTACAGAGGGACACTTCTCTGCATGCTGAGCAGGCGTCTGAATTTCGACAGATGCTGTCGCACATGAAAAAAGCCACTCAGCCTCTAAATTGGGTTTTGTGCTTGTTTTGCAGTGAGGACAGAGTAATTGAGCATTATACACAAATTAAAGGTCTGACCAGAGGACAAGCCATTGTTCAGTGAGTATGACACTTGTTAATTTGTGAAGATGATATTTCTACTTCTTTTTTGTTGAGAAATGGCAATGCAGGCTGTTTTGGTCGCTCTTGCTTGCAAACTTTACTTATTTGTATCTGTCAGATTCTTTTTTTATCGAGTTGTATTTCAAAGCTAAATTAGTTGAAGTTTCAGATTTCACAGGCTTCCAGTTAATGTTGTGTGTCCTCATTCAAATACCTCAAATATAAACTACGTGGGCCTTACTTTATCGGAAGACTGTTCTCCATACCCTGCTTGCTATCAATTAGTCTTCGCACCAGACTCTTAAAGGAGGGTATTAACTTATGTCCTGTAAAAAACCCAAATGCATGGTTGTTGAAATGTTCAGAATTTGACTTTCAAGAGAACAAGGTCTTCTAAGGTGCATACAGAGCCCATAGAATTTTTTTTTTAATTTACCATTAATATTACGGTACTTCCTACAGGCAAACACATACATTTGAGAAATTTGAGATGATTGCCATGGTTGCATGTAGACAACTCGCAGTTTTTCTCACTTAGCTTGGTGCAACTCTTGTCTCCATAATTCAGGGGCTTCTTTCAATAGGAATAAGGGAAAAAATTGTCTGTTCAGTGTTTGTCTGAATTACCTCATGAAACAGTCGTACAACTGCATAAGCACTTTAATTTGGAGCCTATCCATTGTAGCCAAAGCACCATAATGGAGTAATTATAGGCAGGTCTTTACTGCCAACATTTCCCAAAAGGCTGACATGTTCAATTCAGATTTTTTACTTCCAGTTCTTTGACCTTCTGATAAGAGATTGAATGTTTTGTTTTATGAGAGATTTTCCATTTGCTTTAGCTAGGTCAAAATATCACATCTTTCCCTGAGCCAGGATGCTAAGTTTTTGGGTTTTTTTTTCTGAAAACGTGGGTCTTCAATTATTAAGACCTTCAAAATATGCAACTGATAAATGACATGTCCTGAACGTATGTGTGAAAAAAATATGTTAATAGATACTATTCCCTCAAGAGAAAATCATCTGATAGACCATAAATCTGTCTACAGGTACATGAAAGTGGTAGAAGCTTTGCCAACATATGGAGTTCATTACTATGGAGTAAAGGTTAGTAAATGCCCACAGATAACGTGATTGCTTAGCTTATTACATGTGATTACATTCCTATAGGAGTAGTTTGATGATTCAGTACTCTATCAGAATTAAACCCCACATTTTTCAACCTCTATAATTTTCCCCCCTTCAATATTCTTTAAAAATTGTTTCCAGAGAGCAGCAGAGCATTATGTGCTACAGAAGACAGAAAGAAATCTTTGTAAAACCTTCTGTAATCCTGTCAGGAGCTAAATTCATATCAGCTTAATTAAACTGGATATCACTTCTAGATCCGAAGCAGTTAATAGTTTCCCCAGAGACATTTCTAATCAAGACTAGAAAAAAAAACAACAATGTAGAAGAGACTACTTTTTAGTGGCAGGTGATTAGTGGGTGCATACTTGGAGTGGGGAAATGCTGAGAAACATTCCTGGAGAGTGATGGAAATACACCATTTATTCCCGTCTGTAGAGCAGAGCCTGGGCAAAAGTGTTTTGTGCAGAAGAGTTCAACAGAGATGATGTCTCCTTACTTTTGAATCATGGCCATGACTGTGGTACCTGAGAAGCTGATATTCTGTGCTGTTCTCTCTTCCTGCGGCTGTCCATGCCTGAATTTAGTGGATGCAGTCACTGGCCAGTTTTTTTCCTATCCTGTATCCTTCCCCCCCCCCCCC
>VZTL01072038.1:0-13177 GCA_013400535.1 Scopus umbretta | reverse complement strand
TGCGTTGCTCTGAGCCTGGTGGAGGAGGGACGGGGCGGTTCCGGGCACATGTATGGCTGCTCTCGCACGTCCTGGGGAGCCTGGCAGCGAGCCCTCCCGGGAGGAGTGGGGGAGGAAGAGGGGGGGAGGGCTGTTGTTTGTGGTGAGCAGTTTCTCAGTCTCTCACCCTGCGGTGCTCGGGTTGAGTCAAGCCCTTAACCGCTTAGGTCAGGCGCGATTCTTTCGTCTGACCTCGTCCACGGTCTTGTGTTCCCTCGGCGCGGCGTGGGATTTTGGGGGCTCCGGTTTTTATTTCGAGGTCCCCGTCTCCCAAGTGAGGGCATGCTTAAAGTTTTTGCTGCTGCTGGGATTGTTTACTGCATAGAATACCAGCGTTTGTAGGATTTGTCTGACTCTGTTCCTGTAACATCTACCTGCGAGACTTCAAAATAAAACGGTAGAGAAACAAGTATATAAGTCATAGGTGAAACCAGAACCACTAGGCAAATTTTTTATAAAGCCATCTCTAACCAAAATAGTGTTCCCTCAAGAAAACTTCCAGGCTGAGCTTAAGTATCGCTAATGTTCCATGGCTTGTGGAACAGGTTAATGAGTGTTTTCCTCTTGACTGTTTTTTTCGTTATTGCTTCTAACTTCCATTACAAAAAGTATCAGACTGTTATGTTTGTGGCTTTCCACAGGGTTGCATCCCAGCAGCTCTAAAACGGAAGTCATAACTTTCCCGTCTGATTTGTTGTAGTTACAAAAAACATTAAGAGTTGTGGGTAGAAGTCTTCCTGTGAGTTCAGGAGTCTGTTAGTTTCCTGTTTCATATTCTAATTGCATTTAGAATGCTTGTACAACAAGACATAGACTTATTTAGCAGAGAAAATTTATTCTGTGTACACTTGTATATATGACTATGACTTGCCATTAAATGTACAGGCTTTTCCTTTATAGTTGTATCCTTCAGGACATTATTTGTCCTTATAATAAAACTTTGCTATCTTAGTGTGCATCAAGTTTACAGTTTCCTGCTGTTTTAAGTGACTAGTGGTGTATGACACTTGTGCTAGACAAATTGCAGCATCCTGCTTTGTGGGACAAATGGTTGATGTAGTCCCCTTTGTCCCCAAAGCTTCATGTCTGCCTTAGTTACTTGAAAACAGTGCACTGTCCAGAAGACATAAGATATGGATTTGGCCTCTTATTAGTGATGGTAGTGATAATAACAATACCTTACACTATTCATTTCTTGGAGTTCTGATAGCTTTTTTTATGTCTCGAATGCCTGTAAACTGAGCTCACTTGCTTGGAAAATAACTAAGGCAGTAAATATGAAGGTTCAGTGCTTTGCTACTGTACGTTTTCAACTAGGTGTGCATTTAACTTTGTCTCTCCAAAATCACCTTGCTCTCCCCTCCCCTGCCTTCACCAGCTTTTACCAAACAGTTTTGTTAGTAATTCTGTGGCACTTAAGTCATTGGAAGGCAGCTGGGAATCACAAGCTGTTTTGTAAGAAAGCTGCTTCTAATTATTTATTTATATACTTCTTTTTACTTTTTAGTTACCGAAGGAACAACTTACAGGAGCGAAACAAGACTTAAAGTATGTATTTGCACCAGGGAATGGTGCCCTTTTTTTGTTGTTGTTGTTTCTCATTTCTTAGGTGAATGGCTTTTGTCAGAACATGCCCAATTCATGTCTGTTCCAGTGGAGCTTAATTCAACTGCTGTTTAAAAATTATTCAAGTCATGGGAACTTTATTCTATGTTTTCCGAACACAAATGAAGATGGAATGAGAGTCTTGTCTTCCCTCAGCAGGGTTGAGAAGTAGTTCCCTGCCGGAAATACAGCACAAACAACTGAGCAGAAGAATTTGTGTGTGGAGTGGATTTTTTCCATTAGCTCTGTCACTGGGCCCAAGTTGGAAGAGACAAGTCTTGGAGGCTAATTTTTAAGTAATGCGAGTCTGCATTTTTAGTTGCTTACTATTGCTTCCTCTAATAGTGACAAGGATCATATAACTTGTTGGCTGAACTCTGATATTAGGTCAATTTGCTATGTCTTACCATTTTAATCGTATCTTTTCTTTTTTCCTGCCTTCTGTCTGCTATGGAAGGAAAGACTCGTGTATGCTCCTTTATTCCTTCAGCTGTAAGATAGTAAAATTCTTCTGTTTTGCTCTAGCAGATGGTTGCTGACATTGCCGCTTCCTCTTGTTATGTTTAAGGCAAGAATACGTGTTTGCAAATAAATATGCCTGGGTTGCCGAAACACACCTAGTCTACAAGAAGCTCCTTTTGTTTGTTCCTGGACTTCATCTATAGGGTGGGCTCGTGCTTTTTTGGTAGATGTTAAGCAGCTTTACTTCCTGTGGAATTATCTAAAGTATACTTTTAGTATTTTTGTAAATGAACAAGCCTTTTCAGCTCTATTTAAGTGCTTGTCAAAGTGTTGCTTTTCTAGCTTAGAGCTGGAATCGGCACTTTCCACATGGGAGAGCGCATGCCATCTCTGGGCCCCCTGCTCTGGCTGCCACTCAAGATGTCATTAGCACTTAGGTGGTTTTTTGGTAGCCATGTATTGGAAGTTGGGCTGAAGATTGGCCTGTTTGGCCTTTATAGAATCTAAGAAATAAGACCTGTCGACTCTCCTGAATGATGGAAGGTACTTTTTATTCTAAATTCGACTTGCAGAGTAACATCTGCTTTCTTTAAAGCTTGATAGTGGAAAATATCCCCTATGCTTCTGTATGGTATGTAGTGATTACTTGGATTTGTGTTGAACTGTTTAGAATAGGGAGGGGAAAACCCAACCTATATTACTAAAATAAATGTCCAGGCTTGGATATTTCGCCCCAGTAAAGAAATAACAGCAAAGTTAGGCAATCTGGCTTCCTCTGGTTTCTCAGGAAAGCTAATTTAGATCTTGGAGTAGGGTAGCTGCACTAAATTTGGTTAATTAAACATTGCTAATACCGAGACTTAAATTTCTATGTTTCTTTGTTTTCTCACTCTCAATTCAAGGAGTGAGAAATTCAAGGCAAATCTTTATGTAGGGGATTCTGCATTCGTAGCTGCTGTCAAAAACCCTTCTCTTGGGAAATTATTTTCTTTCCTTCAGTGTTTTGCTTTTCTTTACCTAGCAGCAGTATTAAGTTGTCATTCAGTATAGTGCAGCAGAAGCAGCTATTCACAGAAATCGCCCTGATTAGACAGACAAATAAGGCATATTTTTCTGCTCAGGTGTCATAAGAAAAAAGTCATTCTGAAGTTGTTGTAATTAATTTGAACTTTCATTGTTTTCAGATCAGGCACAGTAATATAGTGTATGCAGAGTTTAAAAATTAATTTTTTACTGTGATACTGTCAAGGAATTAGAAAACAATATATTTATATCTTTGGCTTGATTTTTTTTTTTTTAATGCACAGCTAGTCTAGGAAACTGACACTTGTGTTCAAACTGAAGACTTATGATCTGGTAGAAATGGATTAACATCTGGAATACTTAACAGAAAAAAAACACGTTTAAAAGGGATAAAGGAAAGCACCTAACAGACTGTTTAAAAACTATGAGTGAGTTCCGGTTTGGATTGGGTATTATGGGAGCTATTCACTTTACTGCAAGAGATTATGCATAATGAATTTCTTAGCAAAACCAGCAACTGTTAATTTATATCGAGGCTTTAAACAATGACCTATTCTATTTTCATCTCCTGTTGAGGTAAACAAATTACCATGAAAGTATTTTTAAACACTGTTTCTCGACTTGCAGGTGGGCACAGGCACACAGATGGCAGATAACAGGTATGTCGGGCTGTTTTCTTGAAATCTGATCTTCTGTGGGGGTATTTTTTTTACCTATGAAGAATGGATTACCAAACTTGGATAAGAATAAAATGGTAATATTTTCTCTAGCTAGACTGTTTCCTTACAGTAAGGACAAAATGCTGATTTGGTACAGGAGAAGCTGAGATTGTAGTCTGTTGGATACAGAATTACTCTGTTCTTGTAATTTGTGTTGTCTGTATTCACTTTCAAGTGTTCATATTTAAATGCTCTAAAGACTCGAAGGGAGCACTGATCCTCAGTGTTTCTCTGATCCATATGAATTGTGTTTTATTTTCCAGTTTTTATAGGATTTTGGGGATGAATAACAGTGATGTTAAACTGATGTAAATACCTATGTTATGCTGGTCTTTCAAGGGTTGCAGTGTGCCAGGTTAAGCTGGATAAGCTAGTCTATCCAGTAACTAATAATACCCATTTGTATATGTGATATCTTTTCTCCTTTTGTATCTGAGTTAGGGTTAATTTCATCAGTATCCAGGCTGGATTTTGCGACTATAAGCTGGCAGGGGACACAGGGAATGCTTGCTGGCTGTTGACTCATTGTGGGCCCTTTCTTTCTCCAGCACAGGAAGTGTGATGGAAGACATTGCGGCAGGGAGATGGGGAGGACAGGGACATATCTTTTTAGAGTAGATGAGAATGCTTTTATTATTAATCAAAACAACTTGATATAGAAATTGGAAACAAAGAGCCTTGATCTCTTGTTTATCTTCCTTTCTTACATGTATCCTTTCTCATTTTTTTTTCTTAATCACTTACACTAAAAGGGTGTCTTGTATGCTTCACTTGTGAGTGATAACATTTTTCTGTCCAGAGTGACAGGCCAGCCATTCATGTAATTGATGAATTTATCTGTCAGTGTTTTTTCTTTTGGGGTTTTTGTGTTTTGTTTTAGGGTTGGGTTTTGTTGTTTTGTTTAGGGGTTTTAGGGGGGTTTTTTCCTTTGCATCAGATTCATCTTAGGAGAACTAGTTTCATATCCAAACTTTTACTCTTAAGTTTTGAGAAGCTTGAAGACATAAATATGTGTCTTTTAGTGGGATACTAGTTTATAAAACTTGTCATGTAGTAAACACTGAAAATTCAGAATACTTCTGTTCATAAATGTTAACATTTTTATCAAGTGATGCCTTTTTAATATTTTACATTTTTAACTCCTTTAGTAAAACAGAAGATACTGCTTCAGATTCTGTGGAGGCTGCTAAAAATGCAAGTGACAAAAAAGGTAAGAAATACATAGTAGTAAGTAACATTACAAAGGTGGAATAAGCTTATTGCCTTGTGTATTGAAGCTTCTTTGTCTACAGTTTCAAAATGTTTACAGTCAAAACTACAGATGCGTTCACTATTGAAAGCAAAGCAATGGTTTCTAGGCTAGCAGTTCACTTTCTGATGTTTTCCATGTTTACTGCAGCCAAGAGCAAAATAAAGGCTATGTTTTTGTAAAGGTGAAAGTATTTTTGCATATGTTGTGACTAGGATGCTTCATGAAATAACCCGCTAGACACTTGCAATAAGGCCTGTATAGACTAGCTTTTAACAACATGTAATCATTATCTGCATAATTATTAAAATGATCAGTCCTGTATGTATGCTAGTTCTTTACTATCTTGTTTGTAGGAAAATGCATCTTTGTAATATGTCCCCTTGAGGTTTTTATTCTTCGTTTGGAAGGTCTACAGATAACTACTGAATAATGCTTTTCAAATGAGGAGCGTTTCTGCACATAGAAGTACAGTTCCATTGTTATTAACCTGAATGCTCAAATTTGTAAGTTACAGTGAAATAGGTTTCACATATGTGGTCACTGACTGTTCTTTAGGTCTCACTTTTTTTTTAAGAAGGCCTTTGTGGCAGGCAATTGGAAATCGCATATAAACTGGTAGATGCCGGTGAATAATTCTTATAGTCAAGTTGGATTAAGAAAAAACAACACAAAAAAACCCCAACACATAAACCCACCTATATAAAACCTTCATCAAGATAGTGTGTGCTATGCAATTTATTGTTTTTTAATGGCTGGGGAGAAGAGCAGTGAGAAAGAATGGAAAGATTTGCAAATGTCTTCCCACTACGACCACCTGTGCAGTTATTAGTAAGGATTTTTAACTCCTAACCAGAAGCGTTTTAGGTCTGACCTCCCCTAAAACCAGTCTTCTGTGAACTGCTGTGATGTCTGTTTGAGGAGTCTTGCAGATTGTAAAAGAATCTTGGATGTAAAAAGGTAGTAGTTGTCAAGGAAATGGTCATAGTGCTGTGCTGCTTTGTTGTACAGTACACAAAGTTTTCATCAGTTTTTTTTCAGGAGTCAGACTCAATAGAAAACAGTTTTACAAATGTCTTGGAAGTATAATTCAGTGGTTCTCTTGCAAATTTGTATGTGGCTTTTAAGCTACAGCTGATATAGAGGGAGGATAGAGAAACTCTTATTTTGCACTTTCTTACACAAAAGGGAAGACAGGAAATTTGCTTATGTCATTGACGTACTGCTTGCTTCTAAAAGCAAAGGTATGATATATTTGTAAAGAGAAAAGTGCATTTTCTGTCATTATCCAATTTTTATCTTTCTGAAATCTGATCCTGAAGTAATTTTCCTTGAGTTGTTATTTAACTATAGTGGTGCTATTTGAGATCTGGAAAATACTATTTTTACTGTGATGGCTGTAAGACACACAGTATGACAAGAGCACTATAAATATATTCAGGTTCGTTTTAAAAGTGGTCTTCTGTCTTCATAGAAAATCTAGCAGACCAAGTGATGCAAAATCCGCAGGTCCTGGCAGCTCTGCAGGAACGTCTTGATAACACAGCGCTTACTCCTTCAAGTTACATTGAAACGTAAGTACAGGACATAAGAAAATTCTTGAAAGACTGAAAGCATAATAGAATGTTATTACTGTATAATTAATTACTGTAAATCCCTAGTTTGAAACTTAGTTTTATATTAATTGTAGAGTAGACTTAAACTTTAAAACATTGCCTTTAGTAGATATTTAAGCTTTTATTTGTTGACTGGAAATAGCTGGTAGACCTTTTTTTTTTTTTAAAAAAAATAAATGCTATGAAAGGTTCTTTTTACCTGACTGTATAGAAATGCTTAATAATTTAAGGTACAGATGGGCAATGTGTACTTTTCTGAGTATGACCCATGAATCAAAATATTGCCCTGTAGAATGCACAGTTCTTATTTTTCATAGATGGTGCCCTGTAGAATGCACAGTTCTTATTTTTCATAGATGGATCAGCACTACTCTAATCTCAAAGTTTAGGTGTAAACAAAGTTGTTGATTTCAGGTCTCTGAAATACACAGGGAGGGAGGGTGGTGGTCCCAGGGAATGAAACAAAAAATAACACCTTTGAGAACAGCTTGGGTAGGAGAGGATTCTTTCAACTTTTTGAAATAGGTTTTGAAGAAATATGTATGTTTGACATAAGCCTTTTATTTTAAAATTGTTTTAATTATAAGCAGCCTATTTCACAGTGATATATTAAATAATGCTGAGGCAACTAACTTTTAACCTTAAAGAATTGTTTATTTATTAGTTTACCAAAAGCAGTGAAAAGAAGAATTGATGCCTTGAAACAGCTCCAGGTGAAATGTGCCCATATAGAAGCTAAATTCTATGAAGAAGTACATGATTTAGAGAGAAAATATGCAGCACTCTATCAACCCCTTTTTGATAAGGTGGGAAGACTATGTATATAATCTGTATCTCCTAGCTGAGTCAGTTTTGTTTGCCTGTATGTAATCTTGCATCTTACATTCTTGATTCTTCTAACACAGAGAAGAGAGTTTATTAATGGGGAAGCTGAACCCACAGATGCAGAGTCAGAATGGCACAGTGAAAATGAGGAAGAAGAAAAACTAGCTGTGAGTAGAAGTTGGGTAACGAACTACAGATGTACCGGATTGTCAGAATTAATTCCTGTACAGTGCTTTCCATTGAAAGACTCATCTTTTGGAAAGAAAGGTTCTATTAGAAATTTGCTCTTGTGATGAATACACTGTTACATCCAGTGAAAGCTTTTAAACTTTCAGTTTAGCGTTTTTTCAAGCGTGTAACTTGAGTGAATTGAAAAATTGCCTTTGTTTGCACTGTTCGTAACCTGTTAACAGTATCTTTCTGCTAATGGGTTCCATTCCAGTGCTACATGATACCCCAAGATAACAGAAGGCTGGCTGTTTATCTGCCTGTCCCCCTTTATTTTGGGGGACATAATTAGCTTTTGTTTCCATAAATACAGATAGACATGTCACCTAGTCGTAAAACAGAATTGACCTAATAAAATGTGTGCTGGCTAGTGGATTCCTACTTGTCTATTGAGTAAGAGCTATCTCGATTTAGGATGGATAATATAATCTGTAGGCTGCCTTTTACTTTCCTGTCATCATTTTTGGAGATGTATACTCACGGCTTGCTGCTTTTTCTCAGGGAAGCGACCCACTTACAATGCTGTGTTTGCCATTCTTTGGTTTTCTTTGCATTTTTTCCTTGGCCCATTTTCTTCCAGTTTCCTTTGGATACTGTTCTGTATACAAAGCTAATTGTTCTCTTTATTTTTTTATTGATCTCGTGAGATTTAGCATGACACAGTACTCCATGTACATAAGCAAAAAAAGGTTCGTTAGGCGTTATGTAAATACAGCATCGACGGGCAATATTCTGTGCAATTATAAGATCAGAAACGTGTCTTGATGGCAAGTAAACTGCTTCATATTCTTGGCTAGTCATAACTGAAGTAGCTGCTGTTCAGAAGATCTTGTATATTTGCTGCTATCTAGTGGTGTAAAACAGAAGGTGCAATACAACTAATTCAGACTGTGAATTTCCTGGGTTTTTGGGGGGATGGAGAAGTAACTCAGTCATTCTTCTTTTTTTACAACTTTTGACATCAGTTTTGTGTAGGGAATCCTGTATCACAAAAGATTAATAATTGAAGACAGTGTAATGATGAAAAATAACCATAAAAAACAACTTTACTAAGTATTCTGCAAAATGAGGAAGCTGAAGCAGTATTTCAGATGGCAAATTTAAATTCTAAATTTTTAGATGAAACACTGTAAATGGCACATGAAGCTACAGGAATGAGATAAATAAAAAATAGAAATGTATTTATATTTTTCACTGTTTCTAGAAAGACAGAAAAGTGTTTTAATTATTTCTCTGTCAAGTCAGTGAAACTGTCACTTGGTCTATTTAGTCTTTGTACAGCAGAATTCCAAATGAGTTGAAAGTAAATCTGAATTAAATGTATATATGTTTAGTGGTGTAAGTAAACCTTGTGTCTCTCAATTTCATTTACAGAGGAAAAAAAGTGTACATTTTAAATGTTCCTTAAACACAGCTTCAGACAAATATTTTGTACATCTACCTCTGTTTATTAAATATATTAAGAATTCGCAATTTCATTTCTTAAGTGTTTCTGTATTTGTTTCACAGGGAGACCTGAAAAATGTAGTGGTAATAGAAGAAAAAGCGGAAGCAGAAGAGACAAATGTCAAAGGAATTCCAGACTTCTGGTTTACTATCTTTAGGAACGTAGATATGCTAAGTGAATTAGTACAAGTAAGTTTCTCCTCTGAAAAGAGTAACTTCTGTCGTGTGTTAAATGAATTGCTACTTTTTGCAGTTAATAGTGAGTGCTTGTGGAAAGTGTGTGAGAGATCAAATCTTTGAGCCTTCAGAATCCCTAGTGTTATTCCTGAAGATGCTTGAAAGGCTAATGATGGCCAAGCAGAACAGCTAACCCAAACTGCTAAACGCTACATGGATTGTTCAAGAAATTATCTTGTAACAGCCTTTGTAGATATTAAAATGCAAGTTTATGTGCTGCTTCCAACAGCTGTTCCCCTGTAGTTTTGTTAATTTAGTCTATAAAGAATTATTTTTGCAAGGATATTGCAAGCATACCCATGAATTGTAGTTTTGCCCTTAGTTATATTAATTGCTTTGAATGCTGTTAAGGAAGACTCCCCTGAAGTGTTTCTTTCTGTGAATCTCGCCAGCAATAAATGTCCTGAATGAGGTTATTTTATTTTCATAATGGTCATGCAGCCTAGGATGGGAGCAGCTTTATTTACTGAAGACGAGGCCTAATGATTGAGAATTTGGCGCATGGTATTTGCAAATACAATTAAGAAATTTGGATCCAAATCTGAACTTTAGCTGAAATTGTTGAACAATTACAAGGTGTGGTTCTTTCTTAAGAAGTTGAACAAGCAAGCTAGGTTAAAATTTTGTTCTTCTAAATATTGCCTGCTGAATAGGAATTTCTTCCCCCCTGCCTCTTCTTAGGAATATGATGAACCAATCTTGAAACACCTGCAGGATATTAAAGTTAAGTTTTCTGAACCCGGACAGCCTATGGTGAGTTTTCTCTGGTTGTTTCTCATGAAGATTGTAGTAATGAAGTGAACAGCATTTAAAAATTTTCATTCAATTTTCATTCCATTCTCTTTGGCTGGAATGCATGTGGGGGTTTCTATCCAGGCTAGTATCTTCATGCTTTGCCTTTTTAAAGATCTTAGCTTTCCTGACCCTTCGTTCCTTCATACTTAGCTTGGACATCTCTGACATCATTGTAGTTTCTAGATTAAAATTCTGGCTCAGTTCTGTCTAGTTTTCACTTTCTTTTTCTCTCAAATTGCAAATTCGCTTACTCTTACTAATAAAGTTGCATTGTTGCTTTTTAGTTTGAAAATGAATTGTGGAAAAAAAATTCTGGGTGCTACTTACTGTATTGAATATTTCATCAAGAGATGTGACTTAGTAATATTAATAAAAAACAGTGATGAGGGATACTGTGCCAGTTGAAAAGGATAGGAAAATACGTTCGATGGTCCTTTAAAAGTGTGCCTAATGAGTAATGAGAGGGAGGCAGGGAGAAGGATGGGATTTGAGCCCACACATCCTTTCTTTAAACTTCATCCTTGTGGCTTTTTCTTTACGTCTGGTTTTTTGTTTGTTTTGTCTTACGGAGTTAGTCTTTTGACAAAATCTAAAATAAATGCAAGAAATGCTTCATTGAAGATTCATGTAAGAAAGATGGAAGGACTTTATCAAGATACCTTTTATAGGTTGGTTGGTTTTTGGTTGTCTTTTTTGTCCTCACTGTCTTTTCTGCTATTAGTACCAAAACACCTGAGCTGATAATAGGCAAGGGAAGTAGTATGGACAGAAAAAATTGGTAGTGAAGTTCCTAAATATTGCTAGGGCTGAAGGAGAGGATATGAGTTTTAGGAAGAAAACGAATTGTTCAAGCACAAAGTAAAGTGTTCTAAGAAGTTGGTGGTTTTTATCTTGAAGTGTATCGCTTCGGTGGCATTTGGATGATTTGGGAATAGTTGGTTTTGCCTACAGCATTTTTGTTGTCTTGTTCAGCTTTCTTTCACAGTACCTTAAGTTGAAGAATTGCTCTTAAAAGATGAATGGATTTATCTTGTCTCGCACTGTTCGTAACCTTTTGACAGCATCTTTCTGTGAATAGGTTCCATTCCAGTGCTACATGAAATCCAGTAGTGGAAGGCTGACAAATTCCATGTCCCTTCTGTATTTGGAGACAAAAGGATGCATTCCTAACTAACTGAGTGAAACCTGTTACCCAGTTGTGTGTGGCTGTCTTGTCTGAAATTCTCTGGCTATTGAAAATTGGTGCAGCAGTGGTAGCTTTGTACTGTAAAAAGTTCACATAACCAGTGCGTAATAAATACAGTAATTCTGCTGGGGATTGGGTTTTGCCACTAAAAGAAATACGTGATAGTTGGGAACTTTTCTGATTTAGCATTGACCCAAAGTGATTAACTGTAGCTACAGTCCTCCAAAGGTAGATTTACCTGGCTATAGTAATGTCACTTCAAAGTTTTGTTTGCTATAGCCTGCATATATAAACTTTTATCTGCATGCAGCATGAGTGATTCCCTTACTGTTTGCTTTTATTTATTCATTATCGTATGAATTAATTTTCATATGTTTGTATAAATATAAATTCTACTTACATACCTATTTGGACGTCAGGATCCTTAGCTAGCATATTCAGACCCGGGTGATGCATCTAGGTATAACTTAAGTAGCTTAAAATTAACTGCATGAGAACATCTCGCACTACATATAAAATCTAGAAATACATGCCACAAAGCTAAGTTGATATCAAAAGCAAAGATGTCCAAATAAAGACTACTGGGAAGGTTATTGCAACACTTCAAATAGTCTGTGAAACTTGAAGCTGCTTCTTATTGTCTCCTAATTAGCAGGTATAGAATGAAGTACTGACATGCAGTCTCTGCAGGTATTTTTTTGTCATGCTAGTCCTGGGGACCCTGCATGCTAAGTAGTGCCATTGGTTACCTATTTATAACCCCAGTGATGGTTTGTGCAATTAGTTGGGTGTGAGTGTTAGTCACTGGTAGTGGATAAGCTAAGCTTGCAACTCTTCCCCGAGTGTGTTTGCCAGAGAGAGGTTTGCCTAGCTGAAGACATCCTCCAAACCATAGCAGCTGTCTCAAATTGATTTAAAATGGAAGTAAAATTGAAATAGGCTATGTGAAGCCAACACAGATATTCCAGTGCACATGTGGTTCCCAGTGGCTTTCTTTCCTTAAAGTGTGAGTTGTGAAGGCTGCTGTTCCACCAGTTTCCAGTCATGTGAGGAGATTCATGGTGTCTTAGAAAGACTAAGGGGCCTTTGGGAGATGAGCAAGGGACAAATATCTCTGATGAACATGCTGTTGTCCCCAGAGTTACTTAGCCTGTCTGTTCATGGTGGGCTTTCAAAAAGAGAGGATGGCAAGGCAGACTTGGGTGATAACAGACCATTTTCTGGTCTGAGTCTGAAGAGTGCCTGGGGAAGTATATTCAAGGCTAGTGTTTTTGGCAGTTATCTAATCTGTCTTGTATGCACGCTAGGTCTAGTTCTTATGGCACATTGCTGGGGGAGTAAAAATATTTAAGGTAACTGTTACGCATGCTGTAGCTATGCAGTAGGTATGGTGATTTTGCGGGTTTTGACTTTCAACCCTTCTATGTTGTTGAACTGACCTGCAGTCTGCTTTGCCCCCTTCAAGTAACTAAAGCAATGTTGCTGAAAACCTTTGTTTCCCCTGTTCCAACAAAGTTTGAGTTTTATTTTACTTGTAAATAGTTCATAGTTGATCCTGAGTGCAAAGTGGGCATATATAATATTGTGCAAGCAGTTTTTTAAAGCTTTCCTGTTTTGAAAATTGATGCATTGTGTATGCTGCAGTTTTCTGTAACTGGAGCCTTCTGTTCTCAATGTCAGAAACTGAATTTCTGCAAACAATTTTCAGGTGCCATGGGAGGCTCAAACATAAACAGAAACAAACACC
>VZTL01072035.1:13311-55951 GCA_013400535.1 Scopus umbretta | reverse complement strand
AAAAAAAAAGGAAAGAAAAAATCTTTTGGATTGTGAGTGGTCTGTTGCTTTCTTGGGCAAGCAGTGAGCTTCTTGGGTGGTTGTAAACAATAACCTTTTATCCTTTTTCACGGTCACCCTGTTGTTTGGTGTGTTGTACCCCGACGACAAGCAGAGTGCTGCAGGATGGGTGAGCAAGAGCCCAGCTGCTCACACACTGTCACAGTTTAACCCCAGTTGGCAGCTAAGCCCCACACAGCTGCTCCCTCCCTCTCCCCCTGCAGCGGGATGGGGGAGAGAATAATAATAAAAAAAAGGTAAAAGCCATGGGTTGAGATAAGGGCAGTTTAATAGGATAGCAGAGGAAGAGAAAGTAATAGGAATAATAGTAACGGTAGAAGAATAGACAAAACAAGTGATGCACAAAGCAACTGCTCCCCACCCGCTGAGCGATGCCCAGCCCGTCCCTGAGCAGCGATCGCTGCCCCCCAGCCAGCTCCCCCAGTCTCTATATGGATCCTGATGCCGTATGGTATGGAATAGCCCTGTGGGCAGGTTGGGGCAGCTGTCCTGGCTGTGCCCCCTCCCAGCTCCTTGTGCCCCTGGCAGAGCATAGGGAGCTGAAAAGTCCTTGACTAGACTAAACACTACTGAGCAACAACGAAAACATCAGGGTGTTATCAGCATTGTTCTCATCCTAAGTCCAAAACTCAGCACTTCAGCAGCTACTAGGGAGAAAATTACCCCTGTCCCAGCTGAAACCAGGACAGCCGTCTCCCAAAGTCACCGGCAGCTTCCGTGGAGCACAGGGGCAAGGGGCGAGTGTGTGAGGGGCTGCTCGTCTGGAGGGGGAACCGGTGATGCTCGCAGGGTTGGCTTCAATTAGGGGCTGGATCTGCAAAGGGCTGGCGGAGCTCGCTGCACGCTGGGCCGCGCGCGCCGCTGGGGAAGGTCACCGGGGCTGAAACCCTGGATTGATTGTGCTGCTGTACCTTGAATAAAGGTTAAAGGAAAAGTTTGGTACCATATGAAGCGAGTATTGATTTCCAGAAGGCAAGTGGGAACTGAACTATGGCTACGCTTTCTTTTACTGAGATAATGTCACTTTTTTCACTTTTTTTTTTTTTTTTTAAAAAGTGCCATGATGTTTCTTTAAGCAAGCTCTCTGCAGCCTTTAGTGGTTAAGTGGTTAGCTTTCCGGTTTTGAGAGTGATTGAAATGAGAGTGTGATTTTAATGTTCCCTTTTGTACCACCCACCAGTTCTGTGTCTGTAAGATTTCATTAACTGTAATGATACAATAAAAAAACCCCTAAGTGTAATAATGCAGTGATGATAGAAAGGGAGTAACTCAAAGCAACTCTGAGCACTCCTGTTGTTAATGCACTCCATACGAGATCTTGTTTTTAAGTGATTCAGACAGCAAAGTTGCCAGATTAATTTTATTCATTTTGGTGCCTCAAAGTCCAGTGTTACAGGACTGTGCTTGCAAACCTCTCTCTATGAGGATAATTTTGGTTTTCACTTGCTACACTTGTATACACTGACATAATAGGTATGTCAATAAGCAGATACCTGGCTGAGAAGATCAAATGACTGTGATTGAGCTCTTGCAGAAAATGCTAGGGTAAATAGCATGGCTGTATGTCTTGAAAAAGACGGGAGAGGCACCAGAAGTGTATACAATGGTATAAATTAAAAGCTGCAGAGCCATGGCTTACCCCCTCCACCTCCAAACTTCTAACCAGCGATGATGCTTCCGATTCATAACTTCAACTCAGCAGGGCACAAGTGCTGACTTCTTCTTTTTCAGTACATAGTTTATTCAGCAGTCCAAGGTGACTGTGAAGTTATTGCATGCTTTCAAATACTTCTTGCAGATAAGTTTTTGTCATTACTGAAATTTAACACTTAATACAGCCTTGCCTTGAATTTGTCTGGCCCTGTCACAAAACCATCACAACTGTCCTTTTACTGTGACCATTCTGTAAAGAAGATGATGATTTGTAATTTATTTTTGCAACAGAATTACTCACATACTGTGAGCGGGGAGTACAATTTTGCAAGGCTGATTTAACTTGTTTTCTTGTTTCAAGGACAGATATAATCCTATATTTACAAAGTAATTATGTGGTCCTTCATGTATAGTACTTAGTCTGTTTGTGGAAGCTATTCATCATATAATTAAATGAATGGCTACCCTTTACAACTTCTTGTAACTGGTAAAGAGTCCTCCAAATTTGTTCACTACAAAATACAGCTTTACTCAAATTGCAGATGTTGGCTAAAGTGACCAACAGTTTCGCTACCTTATAATTATGTATACTTTCCATTGCTTTACTTTGAAATTAATTCAGGTGCATGAGTATTTAACTAGACTTTGGGCTTTTTTTTCATTAACTGGTGTGCTGAGGAGGGTTATATCTGAAACTGAGGATTAGAAAATAATAATTTTGCAACCTATCCTGTAATGCCCAAAGCCTTTGCCAACTGTTTAGAGCATTCAGAATAAAATTAATGATTTTTTTATTCATTTAGTAAAAGAGAGGGAGAAAATGGAGGAGAGAAACTGAAGTGACCTTTTGTGGTAAGCAGGAATGTGCCAATATTGAAACACAATTATCTGAAGTGCCTGTGGGTACCAGCTTCCTGTTGATAACCTGTGGTGCTAATTACCTGCAAGAATTCAGGGCAGATATTTGTGACTTGAATTAATTGGCTCTTGGGAAAGACAGCGCTTGCAGAGGCTATTGAGAGAAAGGAATACAGAATAGCAAGATGGAAAAGACACTTGTGATGATGGTGGGGTCTTTTGGTTCGGGCTTCCACCATTCTCTACAGGCGCGGTTGTGCGCAGCCCGAGTGCCTCAGCCGGTCTGTGAGATACCGTGTTTTATCACACACCTTTAACCTTCCCAGTGATCAGAAATGTGATTTGGTAGCTTTTCCACCTCTTCGTCCCTCTATAGCCTTGCAGACCCGTGGGGCAGAAACAAGGTGGCCAGTTAATCAAAATACAATGTACTGAAAAGGTCAAAATACTAGAGCAGACTCAATATATTTTTCTAGAATGGGAGGCATTAATATTCTGTGTCTTCATAGAGCACAGCATAATGTCAAGGACTGCAACATCTAAGCAGAAAATAGAAAAAAGGCAGTAGATTCCCTTGACAAAGATTTTAATTAGAATGACTAACGACACAAAACTAACTAGTGGGTTTTTTGCATGTCTCATTTTGGAAGATACATGGAGTTCTGTTAAGTGGCTCAGAGGATACTTTGTTTTGAAAAAAAAAACCCAAATGATTTGCGCAGTGCTTAAAATCAGCAACTTTGCATTTGGAGAAAAAAGTGCCAAAATGCCCATTGATTTTAGTGGAGGTAGGACAGCATCACTTCTATCGCACGAGGTGCCCGTGGCAATTCTGTGCCTGAGCCTTCCTTGCTCGTCTTCTGTAGCTGAGCTAATTTCCACATATCCTGGTGAAGAAGTAAATTGCCGTTACATTTTAAAAGAGATTAGGTGGGATCAGGTTTTTCAAAGAGCTTGGTGCCTACCAGGGTGTTAAAAACCCAGCAAACTTTTGTGAGGGCAAGAATCCTGCTGCCTCTGAGCATCTGGCCATGGAGAGCCCCAGAAGATGCTGCATAATCCAGGGAAATTTTGCAAAGCTAATCTTTACTGCCATGCTGAAAAAGCAGCTTGGTTGCTTCCAGATAGCCACTGAGCCACTGAAGATGTGCTTTAAGCTTCAGAAATGCTCTACTACTCACAGCCCAGCCCCTGTGAGGACAGCTAATATCCATACACAGCGACAGCAAAACGAGGGCACCTAATTAGGTACCTCTGCCTGCTTAGTTAATGCAACCTGCCCATGTCCTAAGTGATATTCCCAAGGTCACACAACCAGCCAAAGCCAGGACTGGTCTGAGGGTGTGCTGACGCAGTCTTTCTGACCTGTGACTCCTCTAAAAAGGTGCATTTTGGCTCCTGCTCCCCTGGTGAGACCCCTTTTCTCTCCCAGGGATCCAGCTGGGCGAGCAGTGCTCAGGCAGGTGGACTGATGTTTTCTTCTGCCCTGGTGACAGATATTCCTCGCAGAAGTGTCAAAATGTGTTCTTCCTACTCCCTCTCTCCTTTTCAGGGTTTCTTTTTATTGATTAGTCCAAGCAGGTAAATCTGAGCCTAAAGTAATTACCTTCTCTCTGTTTCATAAGGTCCCTGGGCCCAATATACTTTAATGACTTTCCTCCCCTTTAATGGATATCAAATGACTCCTTGTGACGTCCATCATTTCTCCTCGGTGACACTGGTGGCTGGTTACAGCTGGTTCAGACAATTCTAGGCAAACAAGCCTTTAAAGATAATTAACATTCAAAAAGGTCAGTTTTCCTTGCAGGTCTGCATGCTGATGTTCAGCTGTGAGTAAGAGAGTTTAGCTACCCTTGTTGATAAACACCAAATTGAAAACCCTAAGCACAGCCAAATCCATTTGTAATAATCCCACACAGGTATGGCTTTTGCTGCACAGCATATGAATGTTGAGCTTTTAATTTTTTTCCATTTCTTCTACCAGCAAACTGCTCAGCTATTTCAATTCCTGTAAAATATTCACAAATATCAGCTTCTCCTGCTGCCTCCTGCCTGCCTACCCCAGCAATCGCCGCCTCAGTGTAATATTTGCATTTCTTTGTCCCCCAACAGCATCGATGAACAGTTAATCAGGGCTTTTAGAGCCCTAACATACGAGTCTGCTCCCTTGTTCCTCTTGGCCTACCTCCATGCTCCTTTCTCAAAGAAGAGCGCTTGTTCCTGCCCACTTACCAGCCCTGGCTTGGCTCCTTCCAGCTGTGATTTATGGGGAACATGTACCCAAAGGAACTGGCTTTGAAGGTCAGATGGGCAGAGCTGTTGCGGTTTGTCAGGGTAAGGAACAGTTAATGCAGTACTTCCACATGCTTCCTTGTGTGTGCATCTCTCTCTCTCTGCATATGGATATGTAGGCATGGGAACAAGCATTAGTCCAGCAAGATGTGCAAGATGCATGGGTGCTTTCCTGCACTGGAGCTGTAGCAAGGGGAGTTGTGTGTGTTCTTGTGATACAGTTTCTTTACCAGAATATATTTAAGGAATTGCAAGGCCTGAAGATGGTGATTAGATGGCAGAATAGTTTTGCAGATACTGTCTTTCTAGTCTGGGTGAAGAAAATGGCTTGGTCTTTTTTTATTGCATTTTTAAATGAGATCAAGACAGATACAGCTTTAACCCAAATTTGTGAGGTGAAAGCATCCCAGGGCTGACTGTATGGACAAAGCAGCTTTCCCAGAGAATGACTGCTTATACAATTGTGCAGCTGACCCAAATAAAAGTATCCATTAGAAACGGCAAATGGAAGCACTTTCTGAATGCATAGCCTCCTACAAACTGAACCTGAATTGGGATTTTTGTTTCTTGAGAAAGCTGTGTCTGAAAACAAATGTGGTTTTCTCTTGCTGCAAGGGTAGTTCATTAACACTGAGCTTCTGTGCTTTATTATTCCAACGCTACGTGTTTATCTGCCAGGTATTTGTCAAAGCATGCTTCTTTGTGGAGAAGGAAAGCAAAGGGAAAATGTAATTGTTAGCAAGGGTCATGAGTTCTGGCCAGCAGTTAAGCATCACCACATAGGCTGTATCTTTGGTTTTCTGACTTTTCAGCCTGTGCTTTGCTTTGCACAAAACTTTTTAGTTCTCGTGATTCTGCATCTACAGATGGCATGGCATGCAGGCAACTGCAGTGGCTTCAGCAGAGGCATCTTAGGAACAAGCCAGCCCTGTGGAGATAAAGGATATATAAGGCATAAGTAATTTGGTGATAGTCACATGGCTATTTTCAGGGTGATTCAGTTGATTTGAGTTGGACAGTTAATGGTGTGAGTTTACAGATATATAAATGATAACATGAGAGACAAAAAGGTTTTTGACCAAAACATGCCATTTTTCTCTTCTACTTCCATCACTTCTGAGAAGACCGAGTCAAAGGTCCTGGCCCCACCATGGGCCCTGGCACCCACAGCCCTGAGGTCGGGCCCCAGCCTGCTGCTTGGCATGGCTTGGACAACTCTTTTGAGCAGGCTTGCAAAGAAATGCAACCTCTGCAGGAGCTACGTGCCCTGCCAGATCACAGTGGAGAGCTCAAGGGGTTTCGATTTTTGGGCGTCCAGATGGTCCCAACAATTGTGAGAGCTGCAGTGAGGGATGGTCATCTGAGAAACAGATGTGGAATTAGTTTTATTTCACAAGACTGAACAAATCCACAAAACCATGCAATCTCAGCCCATTTATAGACGCTGTCTTTATTTAAAGTACTGCTAGAGGTAATCATTCAAAGCTGCTCAAATTGCACTGGTGACTTTGGGAAAGTCACTGCCGGCACCAGCCTGGACTCTGTTGAACAATATGTTACAGCGGGAGTAGGTGTCAGTTCTCCAGGTCCATTACTGCTGATGGTTATTACTGTCTTCTGGAAATCTCCCTCCCACTGATGGCTAATCAATGAGCTTGGCATGGCTCCGAAAGAAGTTGTAGGTCAGTAGTAAAACTGCAACAATTAACAAGTTTGCCTTTTGTGCCAAATATTGCAGCGTATTTTCCCACCTCCTCCCTAAATAGTCTGCTTATTGAATTGTTACTTTTTTGACACTAACAGATGGTTCCTAGTGGCTGGCATCTGCAAAATTTGGGAACAGATTGATGAAATTGATAATGACCGGTTTCTGCAACAGATGGCTTATAGACAGATTTCTGTGTAAACTGACAATGTTGCATTTAAAGAGAAGTTTCCAATGAACCCACACATTACAGCTATGATTACAACATTATTTAGACCCTGAAAAATGGATCTAAGCTTAGCGCAAGCGCTATGTGGTGTCTAAGACAAAGGTTAAGAAAGATTGATTAGATAATTAGCATCGCTTTATTAGCCTTTCACCACATCTGCACGATGTTCTTACATAAACATTCCCTGCCTAAAATTGCAGTGATGATGTTTTAATATTTATTATGCAGAAAGGAGAGAACTCAATTTATTTTATAAAATATAGTTGCCTCAGATTTGCAAACCCCATCTAACAGAAAATTATACACAGCAAACCCATAAAATAGCAAGAGTGAGTCCCATGCTGTGGTGGGGATGATAGCATGTTGGCTGCAGCCGTGGCTTTTCAAGCTTGCTCTCACTCATGTGAGTGGAGCAATATCTCCCTTTGCAGCGCAGACAGGCCTGGAGTGTTGCTGTGGCTGCAGAATTGTTCTTGTGTGTTGGTCCTCTGCTTGCCAACAAAGTTCTTCACAGCCTTTCAGAACAGCTATGATGTGCTCCCTTTTTTTTGGATAGCAAATGTAAGAGCATCATTGTGATGTGGTAGTGCTGTCGCTTTGACAAGGGATTTTGTAGCTTCCATGGCATGAAAGGAGTCCGGGTTTGTAGCATCTTGGCAGCTGCAGACATCTGAGGTGTGTCTCCTGGTGCTTGCTGAGCCCTCTGATGTCTCTATTGCAGTGCAATACCAGGCTGGGGTTGCTCCTGGGTTTGACGGCATCATTGCATGTCCTGTGTCAGAGCAAATGCTCTTTTGCTTTGATCACCCATGCCTTGGGTGATGATTGAAGATGTACTTCAACCGTGCGCCTGTAACTGTCTTGCAGGTCTATCACCCGTGTTCTAACTGGCCACAGAAAATGGCTTTGGGCAGTCCATTGGCTAAGATAAGTGCCAAAATCCCAAAGCAGGGTCGCTGAGGCAGAGGGAGTGCTGCTGAGCAGTGCTGCATGGCTATGGTGCTCAGGCCTCTTGTCTTGCCGCTTAATACGAGTGAGTTCAAAAAGGCGGCGTCTGTAATGCTTCAAGTGAGACACGCAGGAGAATGGTAATGCCCAGCACACCTTTACTTGTGTTGGATATCTTTTTCACTTCTGACACGTTGCTTTATTCTCCCCAAAGAGGCCTAGGCTTTTGCAGTCCCCACTGTGCCTTGTTGCCAATCATTGCAACAACTCATGGGCACATCTCTACTGGCACTTGCTACCTCCTTGAGATGTTTTCCAGTGAGGCGACCGCCTCTGTTGCTTTTCTTCAGAGGCTCAGGCGTGGTTTTGTTTGTTTTTTTTTATTATTGATCACAGCATTTTGCACTATGATCAAAACACTAATGGGCTACAGTCCATCCGTGGTAAAACGCAGGGCATGGGGCCAGCACATCGGTGACCTTTGAGTTAGCAGAGTATCTCTGGAGTAAAGGCTGAAGACTCTGCCATCGATAAAGCAGTGACTGCAGGTTCATTCATCACAGGCTCTCAGCCCATCAGAAGCCCCGTGGCGTAAAGGATGTTAAGTAAGAGTTGTGTGAGGACTCGGCCTCGCTTGGCACTGGTTTTTCCTACCTCAGTCGTGGACCCTTGACGCTGTGAAACAAATTATTCAAAACTTGGCTGGACACCTTAATTTGTGCTGAAGCTCTCAGAGGTCAACAGTGCTGGAGCTGTGAGGCCAGTCAATGAAGATGTATGCAGTATGCGCTCATAAATTCAATGGCCTAAAAAAGTCAGGATTGCCTTGGGTAGATGGGGATGGGGTGACTCTCCAGAAGGACCGTATTTCCACCTTTACTGGTAAAACTGTCGATTGCTACCCTGGCATTGTTTTTCTAGCAATGAGAGAAGTAAGATACCATAGAGGGCACCACCACATGAGGAATTCAGCCTTTTGTTGGTACAACTGGCATCATGGGATAGTTTTGTTTGCTTCCTGCCACTGTATTTTTAAATCCAAGCACTCTTCCTGCAGGCAAAATTGAAATAGTTTAACTAAAATGAGTGTAAAAACAAATAAAACTGGAGCAAAATCCCTTAGGGAATAGTAGTTTAACTGAAATCAGTTCCTCTGGTTGAATTGGACAAACAGACTTTAAAACTGAGCTGCATTAATTGAACTAGGTAGTCCTGAGAATACGTGTTTTCTTGGTGTATTACAATGCAGAAGTGCAGTTAGCTAAAACCCTCTGAGCTCCCTGCCCTGCAGAGCTACATGCCTATACTGTTTCTCCCAAGAAACAATTTTTTTAAAATTTGTTCCTTCTATTTTGCTTTCTTTTTAAATAAAAAAAATGGGGTTTTTTTAATTTTGGGGCTTTTTTTTTTTGTAAACAGCAGCAGAGGTGCAGGTGGTTAGGGACAGTGTTGGGGTCTCACAGGAGTTACAACTTCAAAACTACCTTTTTTTCTGAGTGGCAATTTCTCAGAGCTTTTTCTAAAATATTCTCAGCTCTGGTTCTGATGCAGACATATGATTGATGTGCAGTTTTCACTGGGTTTGAGTAAATCTGACGATTTGATATCAACCTGAAATTGCATTGGTAAACACAGAATTGAATTTGGCTGCAACTATTTGCATCTAGTATCAGATAGTGGAAAGCAGTTGTCCACCAAAGAAAGTGAAATATTAAAATTCTTGAAGCCCTTTAAGCCTTTTTGTTCTCGTTTTCTTTCTTATATGAGGTTCATTTGGTGTAGAAAAACAAAACCCTTGTGCGATACAAATGTATCAAAATGCTAAGATTAGTTTATTTACATAAATGCTGCTTTCACTGTCTTTCCTAGATTATTTTCAGTGCAAATCACTGTTGCCTGAATGTGCGGTGCTTATAATGATTCAAAAGCTATTATGGCTTCTGCTCCGAGGGATGATCTACTTCTGTAGCAATGCCCAGAGAAATGTTCTGCTTCCTAATTGTTGCTCAAAGGCAGCTAATTTGCTCTTTTTCTGGTGTCAGGAAAAATAAGGCATGCTTGCTTTATTTTTTATTTGTCTGCATTACTTGGGCTAGGCAGAGTGAGGGAGATGGGGGCGGTTGGTGTGAATGGAGGGATCTGCAAGCCCTTCTTAGCTGCAGGCTTCTCCCCTGGCATCTCTGCACCATCACTGGGGCACCTTTGGGTCTCTCCTCCAGAGAAAGAAAGGCTGGGGGCATTTCTGCCCCTGCTGTTCGCAAGACTATTCAGATGGCAGCCTGGGTTTTGGCTTGGAGGCACGTACAAGTCTGGGTTGGTCCTCCTGAGCACGAGAATGTCCCATCCTGGGACTGTTTGAGTTTATTCCTGTTATTCTGCTTTATCATGAGTTCTGGCTTCCCATGCATTCAGGAAGGCGTTTTCAGCGCTCACGGATCCTTGGTGGTGTTGGCTGGGACGTGTTCCTGGTGTTAAAGGTAACTCTCTTCCCAGCCTATTTTCTTTTTGATCAGGCTTTAAGGAAGCCTTGCTTTATCACAGCTACTGCACATCTCCATATCTGCTTGTTACTGTTCAAATACAGCAGTTCTGGTGAGGGATCTGCACATAATCACCATGTAACGAGGAGACATTTTCTGCCAGCGTGCTATGAGCCAGCTTATTCTCTAGTTTGATGAAGGTATAACAATTCCATACAGGGATAAACTGGAAACCAACTAAGATACTGAGAATATTTTTTTTTCACTTGTAAAAATGGGAGGAGATGTGGGATTTTACATAATTTAGGAGCCAATGATCTAACGTCATCTTTGCAGTACAGGATTAAACACTAAGGTGTTTCTTCTTCTTCCCTTATTTTAAGTGCCCAGTTCTTTTTGTCCTTATCAAATGACAGGCTCCCAGGCTGCAAAATTCATGCCCAGAGGCAATGGGAAACTTGGGGTGATTTTCAGGAAGAATGAGGGAACTTCTGACAGTAATCACCTTGTGCTGTGGAAATGAAGCAAAGAAAGGCTTGCCTGGAGCATCAGTGATGGTTGTAATGGCTTTTCACACTTGGGCTTTTAAAGTAAAATATACAGAGTAAAAAAAAAAAAAAGGCACAGGTAGAACCATTTCAGGAACTTTTCACAAGTAAGGTGTTGGCTGAAAACTGTGGCTTCTGCACAGTGTTACTGAATACTTCTTGGTTTTCTGGTGACCACATAGCTACAGATAGTGGCATGAATTTATCACACGCTGATACATTCGAACGAAGCTTTGCATGGGTGCTGCCTCTCTCGCACGCTCACGTGCATGCCCACACGATCGCTGGTACGCAAGGGAGGTTTGAACCACAGTGAAATATCAACAAGGTAGGGCATGAACTCTACCGCATAAGAAATTTGGGCTTCAATAAATCTCGAGGCATGCTGCTGTAATAAATATTGAACTGTGTTCTTCGGCTCCTAATAGACACCTTAAAAAGGGGCATATTAAAAGGGCAGCCAGTTCCTATTACTTTAGCAGATTTCAGGGACTGCTTTCTGGCTGTTGCAATGAATAACAGAAATAAAATATTAATTCTATTTTCCTATTTGCTTTTTCTAACCTACTGAGTCCCTAGAGCACTGTGGAATTAAAGTGCATCTCTGATTGATAGCAGCAAGAAAGCAACTGAAAGTCATTTTTAAATTGCTCTAAGTGTAAGATTTATAATTTAAAAAAAAAAAAAAAAGAAGGAAGGAGTGTTGTTTCTTGTTAGTGAAGGAATTTATGGTTTTAATACATAAATGGTAAGTAGCAGCCCAGCAGAATAGAGTAGGTCTCCACAGGACTCTTGCCTAGATTGGACTGCAGGCTGAGCTCCCAGGCAGATCTTGTTCAGGCTTGGTAATGCCACATTGGAAACACTGACATGACCAAGGGTTTTAGGGACAAATCTTTTTTTGGGAAAAGCCAGCATTATGCAGTAGGTTTCCCTGGAACAGCTGTTCCAGCAAAGGTTCAAGAGACATTAAATGGGAGCCAGCTTTTCCGTGTTTATTAGTATTGCACTGATTACTTTCTGCCTCTGTAATGGCCTGGGTAGGTACCAGACATCTCCTGGCATGTTTATTCCTGTAGAAAACATGTTCATATCCAGAGTCAAAAGGAATTAGGTAATAACAAATTATTCTGGTAATTCTGATTTCTATTTTTCAGACGCTGCTGGCATACAGCTTCTGAAAGGAGGAGGAAAAAAAGGCACCTTTTCCTCTCCAGCGCCTGTGACATGCATAATCAATAAATGCTATTGGCTGCACTTCTAATGTCTCCAAAAGGGATTTGCTTGAGATCTATTAGGGCAGCGGTACTTAATTAACAATTGATTATTAAGGGTGTTTGCTGATCAGCAACAGCTATTGTATATGTACGTATAACTTTATCTATGTATAAAATGTGATTGGCAAGCATTGAAACCTTTTTTTAAAGTCCTCACTGGAGCATAGCATGTTTTGCTTCAAGCAGCAGTCGCACCGTTGAGGGTTGTGCCAAGGTGCCCGGCTGTCCTTACAGCCGTCCCCGGCTACTGTTTGCCACCGGCTGATGGATGATCTCCCGCAAGGGCTGAAGGGACCTTTCAGGGGCAGGTCATGGCTACAAGGGACGTAGCAGGGCTCCCCCCCCTTCTCCAGCACCCGGTTCCCATGTGCTCTCACCCAGTCATGGGCTGTGGCACTTGCACGTGGGGCTCTGGCGGAGTTAGCAAACCGGCGTGTAAAAACCGCCTTTCAGATTTGGAAAAACCGCGAATGCTGAGGTTGGGATGAATAAATAAGGCTTCTCTGGCTGCAGCTGAAGCAATGGCTGCAGTGCGTTGCTGCTCCGCAAAACAGTCCCTCCCCACGCTCCCCCCACGGTGGCCGAAAACAAGGGCGAGCACCCCAGAAACAGCACCCCTTGCGAAGGTGACGTGGGCTCAGCGTCCGCCCGATTTAGCTTTTGTGTCCTTCACCCTTTTCTGCTCCCCACATCCTATTGCTCCCTCTGGCAGAGAGCTGCCCTGCTTTGCCCTCCCTTGTCTCGCTCCACTTGCATCAGGGGTTTATTTGGTGTCTCTGTGTGTGTGATATATTTATTTATTTATTTATTTATTTACTGGTTTGGCTCCATCATTTTGTCTCTTGGGACTGCATTTAGTACTGTCTTGCTTCTTTCCTTTTATGTTCCCTACATCCTGAATTGCTCAGTATATCACCAAATATCATCCTGTCACTCTTTACCATAGCCGTTTATTGCTACCGCTGCTTCAGGCTGTGGGTCTGCCTAAACAAGCAGGTGGATAAATTACCTCGAGGGCTCACATTGCACCACCCATGATCCGTGGGCTGTGCAGCAAGTCACATTTTCCCTGGATGTGAAATGATCTTTTCCCACCGTGGGCTGTGGGATAATAAAGGAGGTGCTTACAGTAGGGTGGGCTTAAGATGGCAGAAAACCAGGAATGATTTACCCACTCTATCTACTTTTATTTATAACTTGTGGCTTCTCTTCTAAGAAAAGGGTGTTTTGCCTTTCCATTTCTGGATTATGGAATGGAGGGCCAAAACCGAGTTTTGACTTGATGATCCCGTGACCTGAAATAATGTGGCGAGTTCCAGAGCAGAATGACAAATCACCTTTTAAAATGTGTGCAGGTGTCACTGAGAGTAAACAGGGCACAGAAATTGATTTCATGGTATTTGCATCCTACATCGAGGTAACGGCCTGAGCAAAGTATTCAGGTTTTCAGTAATTTGGGGCACCTACGTCCCTCCTCAGACTTGCAAAGTACTAAGTGTATTTTGTATGCAACAGCCCTACATGCTCAGTTCTTGGGAACTAATGTGCTATTGCTGCCAGCAATCCGTAGCATAATTAAAACAGGACAAAAATGAGTATTTACCATTCACACTTACAATTTGCATCACCGTGCCCGTTTTCAAAGAAACCAAAGATTTGGGAAAAAAAACCCCTACTTTTAAAAGACTTTCAGGTGGATGTAATAGTTTTTATACTGTAATACTCAAAGGCTCAGACCTGGCATCCAGGCAATGGGTTGCATCTCTCCAGCCCTGGGCCAGCTTTTGGTATCCTTGCATGTGCTTGGGAGAGCTCCCAGGAGAGGGTTTGTCCCCTTGTTTCTGCTTGCCACTGGGCCAAAGGCGTGACTTAATTCTTGCTGTCACTCCTTGCTCTGAGTTTAATGGAAACGTTTGGAAAATGAACATGTTGAATCAACTGTACTGACCATCAGTGTCCTGATGGAAGAGAGAAATCAGGTTGCATAGCTCTGGAATATCATCTCCCAGTCTCTCTGCTGTCTGGACTGTATCAGCATGTCTTTCTCTATATGGACACTATTTGCCATACTATCACGCTAAATACTGCACTGAAGCCTGCTAAAATAATTAATAGCAAAAACCAGGTGTATGGTATCAGCATGCCCTCTGTTACAGGATGAGGAGGTTGCACCTTTCTAATGACATCTCTTCTGTCCTGGTTCAGGGCAGCAGGAGCATCTCCTGCTCAGTAAAACGTCTCGTATCGGTTTCGGCATGCCTGGGGAAGGAGCAGAGCTCCTGGGCATGGGCTGCTGGCCGATGTTCCTTGCTTTACTGGAGAGGGATTCTGCGTTTTTGCGTGTCCTGCATGAGCAGAGCCAAGCAGCTTTCCCAGTGACGCTGGAGTTCCCGCACTGAAAATTAAACTGTGCTTCTCCATCCAAAATAGCTACATGTGGAGAGTGGGAAATAGCCTGGAGCTGTGTCCCAGCATGGATATGTGTGGTGGGGAGGCAGTGGAGACGAGGAAAACAGTTGCATTACCATGGGGGCTGCCAATCTCCGTGAGTCTTAGATAAGCAACTTCTATTACCTTAATTTCCCAAACTATGTATTTTTCCTCTTGATCTCAAAAACTTAAATAATTTAATTGGTACTGAGGTTCTGGAAAACAAAAGTCATCATCGTCAATCATACACTTCCTCTGCTTGCCTACCCACTAGGTGATATTAAAGAAAAAAAAGACATTAGCACTTTTCCGTGTAGTTACCTTCAAGCGCAGAGGATGTTTGTGCTGTGGTGTTCTGGCAATCACAGCAGAGCAGCAACTTTAATTATCAGGCTATCTATGAAACAGAGCATAACTCCCTTTGCAGAATTTAATACCATGGCAAATGTATCTAGTGAATATATTTTCTTAACTAGATAAAACCAGTCATATATATTTTGATATGGTAAAGGGTGTTTTCATTTGTTAGAGTTTCCTGTTTTCAGTCATTTAAGAGGATTTTCATCATACAAACTAGATTCTAAACTTCCCCCCTCACTTTATGAATTTATCTATGTAACCGCAATAAAACCTTCATTTTTGCTCAGTTTAACACAGCAGGTTTAAACAGCAATTTAGCATGACAAGGATAAATCCGTGTTCGCTATTCACAAAATAGGTCAAAAGTATTAAAAACCCCTGTTCTAATGTGATTTAATCGTCAGATACTAACTTTGCTGTGTTGAATGCCAGACTTCTTTAGAAGAACTTAGCTTAGGAGTGAAAAGTTTTATGACCGCATTGCCTCACCCGTGATACCCAGTGTGATGGGTATAGCTGACTGTAGACACTTACACATTTGTCCTTCCTGCATGACCTACAAAAGGTCTCTTATTTTCCCAAAATAAAATATCGGGGGCAGAAACAGGTGCGATGTCGTACGGGGCCAAAACTTGTGGCTCGCGCTGTACCTGGAGGTTGCGCGGATGCAGCCAAGAGCTGCTGGTGCCAGGGACCTGCAGCACTTTCCTATGGCCACATCTAGGGCTGCGCTCCAGCAGGCGCTTAATTCAGAGCGCACAGAACATCTCATTGACTCTATATAGAGCTGAAAAACACGTGTGCAATAAAATACATGGCACTGTTGGCTCAAACGACAAGAGCTCAGGCCTGGCTCCGAGAGGCATGAAAATCACAATCAGATGAATTAGCTGTATCGCGGCAGTTTCATCTGAGTAAGTATGATGTTCTTTAAAAAGTAACTTCAGCTGTAGTGCGCTCATTTTTGGACACAGGGCAAGTGCACTAGGAGCAGCTATTTGACCTTTGTCTGAAATGCATCGAAGTCCTGCAACCGTTTGCTGAATGGTTGGGGTTTTTTATTTTTTTTTAAAGAACAATCTAGACTTGAGTTTTGTGGATACATTGGTACCCCCATCAACAGCACAGCCTCACTATCTCATACCGTAGCTACAGCTATAGGAACCTACAGGTGCTTATAGCTATAAGTACCTGTTCCCCAGGAAATCTGGGATTGCTCTGATCCCTGCCCAGGGATGTGGGTAGAGGTCTCCAGGGTGTGCTACAGGGATGCTTCGCTGGAGTTAGAAACGTGGGGTGTGTTGAATGAGAAAGTGTCCTCAGAAGAAAGCCCCTTTCTGTCTGTGGTAACCTCATTCTGTGTGGCAGGCAGGGCAGTGAAAGGTCTCCATTCCTCAACATGAGATCGGTTTGCAAGACGGCTTACAGCAAAACTAAACCAACCTCACGGTGACCAGACAATGACATTTCTTCCGGAGCAAAATCCCATGGCATAGTGCCCGGAGCAGCCACGGCTTTGCTCCATCCCATCCCTCTGCACCCAGGTGTGCTTGAACTTGCTTCAACCTCATGACCTGCGGCTGTCCCTCCAGCAGCACCCAAGTGCTGTGTTGGGTTGGAAATGGCACAGACCAGTCTGGCGCTCAGTGCCTGCGGGTTGTGCTCAGGATGAGGTGCTGGGAAGTCGCAGGGATGTGCTGAGATAAATGAGTGTGAATTTGGCTATTAAATTTGCAGCTGCCTTCACAGTTGTGGATGTGTACAAATGGAACTGGTGGCGTTTCCTTTGCCTGCTAAAGGAAGCATGAAACAAATTATTTTATGTCCAAAGTTTGTAGCAGAGCCGTGAGGGACTTCTAATTAGAGAGCTAATGTGCACTTTCCCAGTGATTAGGTAAACACATTTTTTTGTTATTTATAATAGCTTCCATCACACGGATTCAACTAATTACAAAAATGTCCCTTGTAGAAACCATTTACAATTTTAATTCCAATTATTTTTGATAATTCAGAAATATTTTTCCTACTATTCATCAGAAAGCAGAAAGTTAATCCATTCATTACCACACTGAATGGCTGATTTGAAACCAACCATGGATTAAAAAGTCAGACTGAAGGTGAAAAACAGGACCTTGCTGTGCAGAAAGTTGGGTGGGGGCAAATAGCTGTAAAACCCCCCAATAACACATTGCTGGAAAAAAAAAAAAAAAAATCATTTGCAGAGCTGAAGAAGAAAGGCAGTGTTACAGCTGCAGCTTGAACACTCCCATATCAAATAAGCCCTTTTGTAATGGCAGTAGCAGAAAGTCAGGGGCACTGTGTTTGCCCAAAATATCCTCTCTGAAATTTCTGCAGCTTAAGGAGGTCTGTTCAGTGGGGATGAATCAGCTCCCAGTAACGTCAGATCCCCATGGACTTGCATGGGGGCTAAATGAATCTGGATACAGGTAAAAGCTACAGATTGTATTTGAAAACACTGGGTGCAGTGAAGTAGAAGCTTTGGCCCACGGGTCTGTTTTGCGCTCTCGGTGCTCAGCCACGTGCCGAGGCCGGTGATTCCCAGCCTGCTGTGGTGCCTTGAACTCCTGCTAAATGCCAGCCTGGGACACGCAGGGCAGGAGGTGGCCCTGGCTGTTCCCCTGCCAAAACAGAAATGCTTTTGAAATAGCAGGTTTTGCACCAACCAGCCGTGGTGGGAGGGAGCTCTAAGGATGCTAGAGGATGGGGCTCGTTGCCATTGCATCCCAGAGACACACCCCAAATCCCACATCAGTCTTCTGGAAATTGTAGGTATCTGTCATGTGATAGATTTGCCTTTAAAAATATTAGTTTTAACTCAAAAGATAAAAGGACCAAAGGTCCAAAGGGCCTTTATAAGCTCTGGAGGATGACCGAGAACCTCCTGTGATTCCTTCTGATCCAAAAATTACAGGTCAGGTCCTCCTTGGTATGCATCTCCTTAAGTTATGTGCTTTCAGTGGAGCTGCATGGATTTACAGCTCTGGCCAAGGAGCGAGCACATTTCTTTTAACCTAAATGACCTTTTTTTAATGTACCCAACCTAGGAATTAAACATCGCATCTGATCTCCCATTTGTAATTTTATTGTACAAAGCTCTAAGATATATACAGCTTTTTTCTCTGAAAAGTAATTATGCTCTTTGTTTCAGAGTCATATAAAACCCCACAAAATTTGCTTGACTCCCAGTTTTGTATACCAACCTCCAAATTTAGAGCCCTATAAAACTAGTTTATTGAATTCAGTGTGAAAAGCTTTGATTTCTGTACATAAAGACTTTAAGAAATGATTCTTTCTCTCTGTTACCTTCTCCAAATATTTACTTAAGTACATTTTTCAAAAGACAGTTCCAACCATCAGAAATGAATTGTTGCCTAAAATGGGACCGACAAGCAATGAATGCAGCATTTAGGTCAGAAAATACGAACGTTTTAGTTTGGAAATGCATCCTGCAAGGCAGCTGCATGTCTTCTGAAGGTGCAGACTCCGAAGGCCTGTCTCAGCCTGGGTTTCTTAGCTGGGCAAAGGTGAGAAGTGATGTTTGGGAACCCTCTGTCCCGACGCTGGCGAACTGAGTCACGTTGGAAAGGGCTTTGCAGGGAGCAAGGCAGAGGCAGGGAGGAAAAGGAGGGGTGTGAAGGATGTCACACATGAGCACAGTGGGGACAGATTTGGCTTTTTGGTCCTTTAAAGACATACCCTTTAACCTGGCTGTGCTTTTATTGCAACCACTGTTGCCAACACTACCAATGTGCTCCAAAAATATGCACAGAAAGAAAAAAGCAGGCGACAACAAAGGTCTCAGCCACTTCTCTGAGGGCAACAAACTCATGCAGCAGCCTTCATCTTTCCTGGACATAAAAAAATGGTTCAATTAACATCTTTTGTCTCACTGTCCCCGAACCCTTTCAAGTATCCCCACTCTTCTGGCCAGCTTTTTTTTAAATCAGTTTGGAGATAAGTGCCACATCTCCCTGTTACTGGTACAGCTTTGCCCAATTAACTGGGATTTTTGCTGAGACAGAGCCTGATTTGCTTTCAGCATCTAACAGCCAGCCATGGTTGCTTTAGACCTTGTTAACATAAATCCTCCCTTCCAGCCTTGCTGGACAGAATAAATCAGATCACAGGAGCAAAACGCTATGAGGCTGTAGGGGTTCAATGACAGAAACCACAGAGGAAAATGGGTCTAGGGGCTGTAGCAGAGAAACCGCAGCTGAATTTCTGCTGAATATTTGGCCTCAGAACCCAAGGGTGAAAAGATTTCCTCTAGACCCAAGTCACCGCTGAGCTGGCATTTCTGTGTATACTGTGCCATGTCCCAGCAGACTACTTGCTCCCTGCCTAATGTGCCACATCTCTGAAAACCAGCCTCTGACCCAAAGCAGTCCTTTCTTCCTCCTTCACCCTGCCCTGGTGGTGGGACGAGACTAAAACTTGGAGGATGATTAGCTCTGTCACAGCGCGGAGCTGTAGACCAGTAAATTTAAGTTGAATGTTGCTGGGTATTTCCTGGGGGATAATGGAACTGTGAGAGTCTTTCCGCTAGAGCCAGAGCTCAGACTGGCTCATCCCTGCAGCTAATGAGCATGGAGGGGAGGTAAAGTGATGGATCAACACAGCTGCCGTGTTTTCCAGCATGCCTGCTGCATTCAGCTGTCTTATGGAGCTGTAATAAGCCATGGATGTGTTGAAGTATTGTGATGGCTTACAAAGGCACGGGTGGCAGCCGGTTTGCACTTGCCAAGCTCTGGACCTGGGATAGAGACCACTTAAAAGAGCAAATATCACCAAATGTGCTGTCATCTCTTCAGCTTTTTGGAGAGCCACCATCCATAGGAAAGGCCAGACTGCCTCAGTAAATGAATAAACGCAGTTAACGAGTCCTAGAGGAAAGCACGCTGGATGACTTCCGTGCGGGATGGTGGGAGGGTTTGTGCTTTATTGGCACTCATCTCGGAAGAGCTGATCTTCTTGCCTGACCAGCCTGAGCATGACAGCCAGTAAAGCTCCAAAAGCAAAAGCCAGACAGCAGGGAAAAAAAACCCTCACTGCTGTTAATAAGCAAAGGGACCAAGGAGGCCAGAGTTGAGGGAGTACACTTAACAGGGAGCCCCTTAGCGGCAGCACTTTGATAGAAAGGATCCATTGGCTTCACAGCCAAACCCAGCAATGGCCAGGCAGGGCTCTTTCATCCTCATCAGTAAAGCTGATTAGTCCGAAGGGAACACCATGTCTGAGGTCTGCCAGAGCCAGCAAGGCTCAACAATCCTTTCAGCCCACTGAAGTTGTTTTATCGGCCTCCAAAGTGACCCAGCAATACTGGCTGGCAGGGGAGTAGCACTGAGGGAGCACATATAATTTCTCAGAGTTTCTAACACTCTCCTGGGAGGAGGGAAACCACAGCGAGAGCAGAACCAAAGTGGACTCGTGGAGCAGGTCAGCAAATGCTGCCGATGCAACACGCATGCTGCGTGTGTGAGAGTACAAGTCCACGGGAAAAAGCTTCACAACTTTTTATTCTCTGCCCTAGAGTCTTTGTCATCTTAAAATTCTCTACAAACATGAAAACAAATCATGCTGTCAAAAAATCATGCGTTAGGAACAAATTATACTCTTTAAATTCATCTTGGCAATATAATTGATAAACTGTGAGTAAGTGAAATAATTGAAAAAGTAGGGGGGGGACATGTAGGATAAATGACTAAAATAGGGAAGTAATGAACACGTGTAAATAAGAGCCACAAACAATAAATATAAATTACGCTGTGACAAACTGTAAATAATCAGAGCGTTTCAGGCCTGAAATGTGATCCCTCTTCGGGGAAAACTTGTGTTAGTAAATCTGCAAAAGCCTTAGAGAAGAAAACAAGAAGAGACGAGGTTATCAGAGCTCTTTGAAATGGCAGGCACGATGGATTAGCCCCTGGATTCATTACTCAAAAATTTCACCAGCAGTGTGGAGGTAAAACGTGTTACCAGCCCACTTTCTACCTCCACCCCAACGTACAAATGGCCCTGGCAGGAGTGATGCTGCCAGCCTTTCTCACACCGCTATAGATAGATTAAAAAAAAGTAAAGGGGGATGGCATTTATCTTCCCTGATTTAGCCATTTAGAAGGGGCTTTTGAGGGTTAACTCTTGTCTCTTGCTTCACTCCACTTTCCCCATCCCTCCCTGATGTCTCAGGAATCCTTGTGGTATTCAGAAATAAATGGGCACTGTCCCTAGCTGCTTCTGCAGATGCATGTGTCAAGACAGTTTTTTGTCCACTGTGTAGGATTTTAACCCACCTCTTTGTTTCCAGGTCCTAAATCCTTTCCAGATCCTTGGGATTAACTTCTAATCAAGACCAGCCCATGCCAAGACTCTTCAGCATGAGTGGGACAGTGGCCTGAACTAAGGATGAGGCTGAGCCACTGCTGCAGAGGTTACAAAGCAGACAGAGGTCAGTACTGAGGATGGACCATGCGGTGTGGGAAGGGATTTGGGACGGATGAGGGCTGGTGGATTTACACCCTGGCCTCCTGGGTGACTCTTGACTTCTGAAAACGAGGGTGAGGGATGACACTTAGACCTTCATTTGCTGTTTCAGAATATCGTTGCTTTGTCGTAGGATGTCTTTAACTCATTGCCCAGAGCACAGCAAGAAGGTCCCCGCTCACCTGCCCTCTGTGGGTGGACTAAATCCCTGAGCGTTTGGTGAGGTTGCGGTGGGTCTATGTCTAGTTAGATGCAAGTTGGTTAGCGCTGGGAAAACATTTCCTTAGTGGACAGATTTGAAGGAAAATATTTGCTGCTCACTCTGACTGAAGCTCATTTGGAAAGCACCCTCA
The DNA here is from genome assembly GCA_013400535.1 of Scopus umbretta. Classification (NCBI taxonomy): domain Eukaryota; kingdom Metazoa; phylum Chordata; class Aves; order Pelecaniformes; family Scopidae; genus Scopus; species Scopus umbretta. The sequence continues at coordinate 34,257 of VZTL01072035.1, read as the reverse complement.
GGAGCAGTGTTTAAGGCAAAGATTGCACCCCTCCGCCTTGCTGCTGGCTTGCAGCAGATATCACGTGGTAGAAATACATCGTGCTCAATGTCGAGGGGTAATAAGAAGAAAAGAAATGACATTAAAATGCAAACTATTGGCTGCGGTTATTTCCATGGATAGTCCTCTTCCATTTAATAGCACAGAATCCATCATGTTATGCCTTATTTCAGCTGTGATTGCTCCTGAGAAAAGATGTAGGTCACATCGTGTCGAACGCAGTGCCTTTGAGAAGAGCTCACGGTGCAGTTTTCAGTTAGAGGGGGGAGGGTTGCTTTGCCGTGCTGGCACTCACACTGGGCCAAAAGCGGTAGAAAATGTCACTAGCTAAAACTGGCTGTGGGGCTGTACCGCTTTGTACAACGTAAGGGGTGGCTGGTGGTGTAAAGCAAGAGAGAGGCAGCCTTGGAGTTCGCAAATGCAAGGAGCTGCTACTAGGGGTGTAGAGAGAAAAAAGAGGGAGAAGTTTTGAAATTTTGGGGTGCAGGTGAAAACAAGGTTCACCCACCAAATCATGCATCTCTACAGCAGCCCAGGAGCCCCATTAAGTGAATGCTGTGCTGTGACTTCCACCACAGAGCATGGGGGAGATGGAGCAGCCAAAATATCCCAATTTTAATGTAACCCTACGAGCAATGGTTCAGCACATAGCCTTGCTCCAGTTTAACAGAACATTTCATGAGACTCAATTAGCAAGGTTATTAATTAATCAATTATGTAAAACAGATGAGCAAACAGATATCCTGTTCTACAGTGATACAGCTCATTGTTAAAAATCAATTAAGTCACAGGCTTGGGGACAAAATTAAAAAAAAAAAAAAAAAAAGGGAAGAAAAAACCCCAAACCCTACAGAAGAGAAGAATCAGAAGAGAATTATTCCAGCTGAGGATGGAAATTGGGCTTGAGATGAGACAGGATGACAGCCCTGCTCTGAGAGGATATCGGAATTATTTTGGGTAGTTTACCCACCACCCTGATGTTTGTCTCTACCACTACAGCCAGCTGAGCCAAATTGTGCTCTCTTGCTTGCCAAAATAAATCTATGGAAATTCCTTCTCTGTAACTGAATAGTGTCCACCTTTCAAAGGTGCCCCATGCGGTACATGCCGAGGGTGCAGTTTAGCAGATGTATTTGTTTGCACCCCTTCTCCTCTCGCTATAGCAGCAGCTATTGCAGTAGGAGCGGAGGTGGGCTGCAGCTTTAGTGTCACCATCAACAACCAAAGCTCATTGTAGGTGTTGGATTCTTATGTGACTTGTACCAAAAGCAATGGGAATATTGATCTTCTGTAACAGCCCCTTGTAGCCCAAAGTATTTCGATAGCCTACATTAATCTGTGAAAACCTACATCTTGTTACAGTCTCTGTTTTATTTAATTTTACTTTAGGCTAGTAGTTATTTAGGCTGATTCCTTGCCAGTTGTGCTAAATTGATACATCATCTGTGATGGAGCAAAGCTGTGTCTGTATGCTCCTACTGGCACAGACTCTTACCTGAATATATTTGCATTAACTGGATTTGTGATATTCAGCATAGAAAAATCAGTGTCAAAACTTGCAAGTCTCTCAAAACCTGCAAATAATTTCAGAGGTAATACGTTTTCAAAGGATAAACCAGTGTGCTTCTGGACCTTTCCTCGAACAATATGCTCTGGGGTTAATTTTCCCACGTTTAAGGGCCAGATTGCAAAGGTATGGGCTGGGAATGGAAGTAGAGTCATGCTCCAGCAAGGATTTTTATTGAGTAACTGTAGACGAGAAAAGGCAGTTACTACCTGGCGAAGACCCTGCATTTTAAGTTTTTTTCACAAACTCTCTCTCTGCCCAACTCTTTAGCATGGAATTGCAGGAATTTATAGTGGTAGGTGAAAGAAGTTGATACTCAAGACCAGTAGCTGCCAGACACTGTATTTCTTTCTAAATCTGTTGTCAGCAGAGGGGTTTCTTGCACAGCTGCAGCTGGGAGGCCGTCTTCACAGCCATTGAACGCGCACATTAGAGCTTTTTACATACTTTTGCATCATTACTGGGCTGATATAGTGCTGGCAAAATCTGAATTTGCTTCTGGCCTGCTCTTCCCTTCTTCTCAGAGTGCCACTGTGTGCTTTGCTTTTTTAATCCTAGTTTTCAGGGATTCATTTCAAGCAGTTGCTAGATAGTGCATGCAGGGGACAGGACTAACGCGGCTTGTAGCAGGAACCTGCCTCTGCAATTTGTGGGTTGTGATGGGCTGATCCTGAACGGCTCAAGTCAGTGGGAATTTCCCACTACAGAAAAGTAGGCTCTGTCCTGAAAGCAGCAGGTAGGACTGCTCTGTCCACGCTCAGTGGGTCTGTCCCTCTCATTCACAGCTTACCTAAATCTGCTTGTTTCATCTTTTTTTTTGTTGTTGTTGTTTTTCTTTTTTCCAAGACTGCATAAAGCCTGCTTTTCACTCTGCCCCTCCTGAAAAAAGATGGTCTAGTTTCAAAAAAGGGAGTGTTCAGAAAGTCAAAAGCTTATTAATAGCTCTCTGCCTCTTTTTAATCTATTCAAAAAGCTGTACAGTGTGTAAAGCTGTTGTGACATGATTTTTCATTTTAATATCTCGCCCTTTGACTGTCAGTGTTTAAGGAAAAATGAAACTAATCATCAGTGAAGGCTGTAATGTTACTATTTTATAGCTGGTGTTGATCACAACAGAAAATTTTGTGAGAGAAAATAAAAGACCCTGTGTATGTGTATAAGTGTATGCATGCATCTCACAGTGGAGGTTTCACAGAACAAACCAAGAACAGTATAGTCATTAGTAAAATAATATCAGTAAGATAAGGAATATATTTATATATTGGAAAACAGGGGAGGAAAAAGGATATTTCTTTGTAAATGGTTAATCTTGTAACTTTTTTATGCGTGCCCCTTCTATGCAGAGGTATCAGCCCCTGCCCAGTGCGGTACTGCCCGCTCTAGCAGATTTTACAATGTTTGGGTGAGGATGGACTCCACTGTCCGCCAGGTAAGAGCCATCCCTGCTGATCATTTTACCTTAAGCCCAAACGGACCTTCTACCATTGCTGGAGCAACGTTTCGGCCGCAGACGCTCTTCAGTATCACTGGGGAAGCAAAGGCTCTATCCCCTGGCAGGGAGTTCATGAAAATTAGTCTAAGATGCTCATACAAAATGGAGGACAGAATCACGGACAAGCTAAACACAAATCAACGCAGCTTACCGGGACATAATAATCTGAGTATTTTAATGTATGAAACCACAGTACCAATTCACAGCATTTAGCCCAGTACAAGTTCTTACAGAAGAGCTTAGCAAAGTATGGGTGATAAAACACCACCTCAACCTTACACAAGGCATGGAAGGACTTCCCAGAAGTGGATATCCCCAAACCAGGCGAGTCTAAAGACAGCAGTGACTGAAGCAGGAAGGTGGTGACGGGAAGGACCTGCCAGTTTTCTGCATAGCAGCTCCTCAGAGATGTGGCCGGCCGGGCTAACCGGGGCTTCAGTCCCCAAGCACGCTGTGAGCTCCGCCAAAATGCTCTGTCGCTTTTTGGCCTTGATCAACACTTCTCAGGGCAGGTGGTCGTAACGGTATGTGTATACATAAATACTGTGTGTGTATATACACACACACACAGACGTGTTATGATCATATACACACACACACACGTTTGTATATAGAAAAGAGGGGTATGTGTGTGTGCGTAGCTATGCATGTGTAATACAAAACAAAGCTTGTAAGACACCTGCATTTTTGAGTCTAGAAGGGATATTTAAAAAACCCAACCAACCTCCGATCATTAACCCTTGCCAACAACTGAAATCTCATTTGCAACTCACACACTCTTAAGCTTTGGATTTGGTTTGCTTGCCTTCCAGGCACAGTATCTGACATCTGGTGCAGCTGAATCACTTAAACATGGAAGATCAAACACTTCAAAGCATCTCAGAGTGGTTTCGGAAAGGGAAGACCCATTTGTTCTCAGAGTCAGGTAAGGCAACATACTGGAAGTAATGTGTGGTACCCACAGTAAAAATAAATTGATTGCTTTCATTAGTTTAACAGAAATTTAAGGCAGGTTCTGACCCTAGATGACACAATGCAGCCAATGGTGTATGGAGAGACAAGTTATAAATGTATTACCTGATGAGATGGTAATTGCGCAAATGTCTGAAAATAGGCTTCATCCTTTCACGTGGTACTTTGATATTGCACATAGAGAGGAAAGGTGATGAAATAACATTTTTAACTCTGTAATTAGCACTGTAATAATGTTGGCTGTTTAAATTAGTTAATAATACTAAAGAGGAACTCTAATTTAATAATGGAGACACAAAACCAGGTATTTCTAAATGACGATGGCTTCCCACCAATTGTATCCAATATAATTTTGTCTTGATTTATGCTTTAGTTAATGACCACCGCAGAATGCGGCTGCGTTTGTAGAATTGCCCTGGATACCTTCAGAAGAGACAGAGGCACATCATGATCTGCAGACTGGGGAGGAAATAAAAATAAAAGCTTCCCCCCACCCCGCCCCTGCTAGTTCCTTAAAAATCAGTTTTAATGTCATTTGAAAAGTTCTGATTTTGGTACAGTTATTACTTTCAGTTTGGTTTAATGTCTGCTTTTAAAATATAGCTTTCTAGAGACCTTACATTAACTTCACAGATTACAGCTGACATTGAACAGAGGTATAAAGTATAAACCAAATAAAAAAGACCATCCATTTCCATGCATGATTAAATGCTGACTCAAGGTACTGCGGTATTTTTGATCCCCAAAGTTTAATAAAATTCAGGACAGGCAATAAGGGGTCGCAGACAAATTAAAATTTATTGAGACAGACAAAAATGCAACTATTTCAGACTACAGTTAAGCATTTACAGTTAACTAAAGATAGCAAAATGTTCACATTCCACTTAACTCCTTATGGAAAAAGCATTCAGAATTTACTACGCAATTCTACTTACTATGACAGTCTACATCCATCTACAGTAGGGACATCAAACTGAAACACATAATATTTGGATCTTTCCTTACAGATCTACACATTGAACAGTAATGGACATCAACAGCATTGAGAAAAGTATAAAAAGACCAAAACCCACCTACTGTAGAAAGGGCTTTTTGATGTATAGTAACTGTACAAAGCAGCCTATGTATTAAGGGAACTTGAATGGCATACAGAAAGGACTGCAATAAAAGCCAACAAAGGTAGGAAGCTAAGCTTGAGCGATCTGGTGGTCTGTATCAAGTGGTGACCTTAGATCTACGTCATTTGCTGCTTGAGGGGAAAATGCTACAAAACTTCTAATATCAAAATGTTCCCATGCCAGAGACTAACAGACTAGGCTGGAGAGGCAAAGAGAAGCATTCACTAGCAAACAGTGTTGTTTTAAATATAAACTTTACATTTTCAATATAAACTGTAGAATAAATAGTAAATAAACACTTCAAATGGTTTAAAATAATAGTACAGAATAGTTTAAAAAAAGGCAAAGAAAAGGAAAAGGATTCTTTGTGTTCACAGCAAAGGCCAGTAATGATCCAAAAAACCCAACTGTGCTGAAATCTGAACTCAAGGAGATTTTGATTTAACCACAGTAGTTAAAAGGACACCTTGAAACATAAAGCAATACCTAACAGTATTTCATAGTCTCTAATAGGAAAAGAAAGTGAGATTAAAAATTGGTTTGTGTCTCTAAAAGAATGGGACAACTCTGATTCCATTTTTCACAATGAGGAAATGTTTGGAAGGTCAATGACTTGATGCAGATGGGGAGTCCTCCTTTGCAAAAAAAAAAAAAAAAAAGGAATTAAGCTGGAAGGAAATTAAATCCTTTACAAAGCATGAAGGATGGAAGGGGCTTGATCTGGAAGAGCAGTGGTTCTTCATAGAATCACTGGTTTCTTTTAAAGAAATAAACCAGTTTCTTAATGCATCTTCCCAAATAGGACACACACACACACGTATGCACACACATATATGGGTATAAACGTATTTATACAGGCACATATATATACACATATATATAGGCTGCCGATCCTCCAGCCACTGGAGGATGCCAGTGGATCACAAAAGGGCTTTGCTAAGTAGCTTTGTAATATTTGGGACCTTGCTCTTAAAGCCATTCATAGTCTGAGCTGCCTTTCCAAGCATGACAGCCTGTCTGCCCTGTTCCTGGCTATGCTGTGACACCTTGTGATTTGACTCTACTCTCTTTAAATCCCCTTGCAGTCGTACCCAACTGAACCAGTCAATAAAATGGCATTTTTCCAATGCTGGCCCTGATTCAGAAGAACACTGAGCAACTGGAGCAGGTGACTGAACGAGCGCCTGGCTAGGGGTGTCTTCCTGAATCCAGGCCAGCAGGCTTAAAACATGTGTGCGCACGTGCGTGTGTGTTTGTGTGTGTTTTTGTTTGCTATTTTCTTCTGTGTGAAGGGAAATGTGCTACCAGAGGTCAGCTGAACCAGCCAAAGCATCTGTCCTCTTGCCTGGCTGTGCTGGGCACAGACCCCTTTGACTGGGACCCACAGCATGTTTGAATTGGTGAGTCTGAGAGACAGTAATTGTTTTATAGTTTAAGAGAAAGATATAAAACCTGCCAGCTCTGAATTGGAATAGTTGCATGTGCGAGCTTACAGCTAGGAGAGGATCAATGGTGTTGAGAAATGGATGGCAGTGGCATGTCTACTCATGCAAATTGAAGGATGTCCATGTTCACTTTTAAAGGCTTAGTTAACGGCTTTTATTTAATCATCTTGCACGTTTGCATGTGACGCAGAAGGGCTGCAACCTTGGACCATGGAGCTGCCTGCAAGGGCTGGGTTAGACAGCTTTACCCTGGTGAGGTGCTGGGCAGGAGAAGGGATTTACTATGTGGCCTTTGAAGGACTGCATAGTTCCAGGATAAGCCATTGCAAAGGGATACAGGACTGCAGAAAAAAAACCTAGCTGTGTGTGGAGAATGAGTCCAGTCAGGAGGATAAGCATAACTCTGCTGATTGTGGACCTCAGTTTTATGTCAGAGTGAAATGGCAACTCCGTCTTAAGCAGGTGCTGCACAGGAGAGCAGAGCTAGAGTATGGGTTTAATTAATAAAATACCAGAAGGAAACCAACCACAATGTTTGAGAAACAAACTTCTGATGGTGTTCAGTTGCTTCTCACAAGATCATACTATTTAGGGAAACAGAAATGCCGGTTGTATCTGTTCCTCTTGCAAGTCAGCATCATCTTCTACAAAAGGCAAGTAGAAAAAGCATGTGTACATGTGTGTGCTGTCCAGCTCATGGACAATGATTGAAAAATAAATTTTCAAAAGCTATAGCAAAATGAAAAGGAGTTGAGGCAGGGCGGATCGCAGGCTTTTTGCAAATGACTGTGATGGCAGATTTTTGGGAGGATGCGGGGGAGTGAAACAGCAGACAACAAATTCCTCATGATTTTACACATCTTTCTGCATTAATAACAATTAGGCAGGCTTGCTCTTTGTTTTCAGGTCATTGATCTAGACAAATAGGAAATGAAAGAGGAGAAAACAACTGAGCCCCTTGCAACACATGGTGTCTGAAAGGAGTTCCTCTTCTGTATTGCTCTTCTGATCATGTCTGAAAGCAGAGGTCCTACACGGAGGGGGAGAGGGGCTGCAGAGCCCTGCTGGGCTTGCAGTGGGCATTGACTTTAGAGAGGGCCGAGAGCCACAGCCCTGGGGCCAATGTCCCCCAAACATTGACTTCTGCCAACCAGCATGGTATTGTCCTGTTTTCGAGTGCGTATGTAACCAGCCGTGTTTTGCCACCATACTGTCTCCACCTCTACATCCAACACTGAGAGGAAAAAAATTCGATCTAATGAGTTTTCTGTGTAATAAGCACATTTTTCATCCTGCAAAATAACTCACAGACAAATCACAGGTACTGCTAAAATACTTACGCCTGCATCCTAATGCAAGCGTGGGGTGAAGGTACCTCTTACTGTTTCTGAAAACAGCAAAAATAATAAAAGGTCACCACAGTACATTACTGCATCAGAGAACTGCAATAGGAAAGGACGTAGCAAATAATGTCAATATGCTGTGACACAGTTGAAGAGCTATGAATATATGGGAGATGTTAAGGGAATCACAGATTGCATTTTAATACTATTCTCTTTATGTGTGTGTATTACAAGTCTGCAGCTTGTCACACTGAGCAAAGGGGTTATGCTTTTGAAACATGATCACCTGAAGTTGCTTTTCTTAAACAGGCCAAATAAATATTAACTATTTAAATTAAAGAAATGACAGCTTATTACTTTTGATGGTTAGTGTCTTTGACAGCTTTATAACTTTGGAATGAGGGATTGCTAAGGGTGAATGAAGAACAGGCAGCTCCATAGTGTGGGAGCAGGAAGCAGGGGCTGCCTGCCTGATGTTAGTGCAAACCTTAGTGCAAACGAATTCAGACAGAAGCTGAGGAACAGCTATGGAGGTGCTTATGATGCTACAAATTCACAAAACACTTTCCTTAAACACTTTGAAAGGCAGACGGACTCTGTTCCCTGCCTGTAGGGCTTGCTCCATGATAGCTGCAGGTTCTCAGCGTCTCTCAAGATCAAGGCCATGTTCCTTAACCAAATAAACAGTGTCAGTGAGCTGATCTGTGCTCTGGTGGGAGCTCTGCCTTCAGTGTGGGCTGGACTAATCCTGTGGACTCATTCTCAGAGAATGTAAGGAAGAGAAAATCACACCAGTGGGTTTCTTTCTGGATTAAACCGCTGGTGCTGGGCAGCCAGAAGTTACTATCCAAAGAGACTTACTCTTTACTGGAATGTAACAAATATGGACGAGAAAATGAGGCACCTACTTTTCCTTCTTTGTGAAAAGAAAATAACTGTTTCTGATATGATCCAGGTAACAATTTATGATGCAAATTCTCTAACATGAGAAGAGCTTCTAAGCCTTGTATTGGTTTGTTGAGCCCCTTCTGCGATTCTTCTTTCACAGGATGTATTTCATAAGCTGTGCAAGTGAGGATTAAGACATGAAATGTTTTTGAAACAAAACTCATTGCCCCTGTGGATAGAACGAAAATGCCCCAAATCAACTGAACAAAAGCTGTATTCCAAACAGTCCTTGTTAGGAAAAAAGTTGTCTTCCAAATTAAATAGACCATACAAAATTAAACTCAGTAGAGAGGGAATATTTGTGCCAGGTACTCTCAGATACAATTGCAGAGATATGATGTGACTTGCAATATTGTGCAAAACGTGAGTCCTCGTTATTATGGGCACTACCATATATAACCAATTTCATCATCCTTATCATCATCTTCATCTTCATCATCTTCATTAGCTGCTCTTACATGGATCTTCAGTTTCCCTTCTTTGTCTTTTTTGGCCGCTTCAGGTTCCTCTTCCAAATCATCCAACAATACAACAGATCCACCACTGCCAAAATCCCCTGAGGTTTCTTGCTCTTCTTCTGAAACAGGTGAGCAGGAAAGGTCATTCCCTCCCAAGACACCAAATCCCTCGTTCATCACTACCCTTGTCATTCAAGCCACTGTCATTTGCAGTGTTACTTTTTAAATTAATTGGTTCAGCTATTCATGAAACAACCTCTAAATTTCAATTTTCATCCCGAACTGGAATAAATATATATCAATTCACTCTGAAAAATTTACTTGCATAAAAAACCTATGCATCGCCTTCCTCCTAGAGACTCAATTGGAGAGTCTCATTTCACATGCATGCAGGCCAGAAAATGATTACTCGTTTGTGAACACTTTCATCCCATCACAACTCTGTAAACCAGGCTCAAAATATTCCACAAATTGATTTTATTTGAGTGCATAAACCACACTCTGCAAATGTAGCTATTGAGCCCAGCATTTGTGTTGTGATTCTGGGCATCTCAGACCTTCTAGGAATCTGCTTTTTCTGTTCCTTCTCAAAGAAGCTAGCTACATCTACAACCATCACTGAAACACTCTGAAGGAATACGGTTGAAATCTTCCTTGCCTAGGTATAACAGCTAATCGGTGATTTCACAGATCTGCATAATATTGTCCTGTCAGGTTGGGCTTTGTTGTTAATTTATAAAATTTTACACATTTAGGCCTTCCTTTTCTGGAAAGACATTATTCATAAAGTCCCAGTAAATGTGCGTTCCAGAGTATACAGAACAATACATCTAATAACCATGCATAGCAATCCCATAGCCTTAACTTTAATATCAATTACTACATTTTCCAGTCTGGTAGCAAAAATATCTTCTTATCAGTGCTTAGATACCTTCTGCTGCAACCTCCCTCCCTCCTCCCCACCAAATCCAAAGGATCAATTTGTACACAGGGGCTCCGCATGTTGTCTGACTAGGAAAATACAGGAGCACTTTGAACACTGGTAGTCGTCTCTCCCTGTTGTCACTTTTGTTATCGTATCCCATCGTACAGCAATGGCAGGGCTTACAACGGTGTTAATTCCTCTGTTGTCTGAGGAAAGCAGATCATTACTCACCACAACTAACTGTCCCTTGCTTTCTTGAGCCGGCGATCTCATTCCCGTACTTATCAACACACCAGCACTGCCCTGTGCTGCCATGGCACTGAGTGGCTTTGTAATAACCTTCTTCATTGCACCGTGGGATGAAAGCACCTGAATAAAATATAAGCTATAATCAGTAATGCAAGGCTCTGTCGGAGCAAGCAGGTATAGCAAGTATTATGAGCTTGTCACATATTTACATGAAGATCTTTACGACGCTGGCAAGAAAATACATGTGATTTTCTGGTGCCTAAAAGGGAGCAGAAATTATATATGAATAACTATTTTCAGCCACCGTGGTCACTGCACAGTGCATAAGTGTTTGTGCATATATAGCACGTGGAGGGTGATGGCATACGGTACTAGAGATAGGTTCAGTCTGTCCCTCAGTGATTAATATTCCCACAGAGCCCCTTTCAGCTTTAACTCCTTGTTTTAAACTTTTCTTCCCAACTGGATTATTACCCCAACTTCATTAATTCTGCATTTCCCTTCCATTTGCACTCCTTCAGTGTTTATCATATAACTCTTTCCACAACGCTGTAATTATCCCTGGAAGGTATCTGCCATCTGCTTGCTATTCATACTAATCGCAAGCACAACTTCTGACTTAACTGTTCCCCTGTATAAAAGGAGAAGTGATGCATAAGCTTTACAGAGAGGGACAACAGGTTTTGAAGTCCGTAAGTCTTTGGAGTTGAAGCCTAAGATTTGTCTCGCAATAAAACCAATATAGTTCAGCTTTGTAGAGCGCGGTTCGTTCTGGCTTCTGCAGCCAGGGAAGCTCTCGGGAGAAACCCGTTTTATTGTTCCCACCATTTGCAGCAGATGCAGCAAATGTACTTCAATATGAAAAGCCCTCTTGTCCTTCGAGATGAGTTAGGTTTATTCCCAGCGGAGGTCAATACAGTCGTTTTCCCTTCTTTGCCAATTGCTTCAATTTGAAACATGGCAGAAACCCACCCTTGCCCCCAAATTTCTTGTCTGAAATGATTTTTGAGAAAGTATTTTTCTCCTTTGTCAAAGATACCAGTGATTTACTGGTCACACAGTAAGTTTTTTAACTAGTTCCATGTGTATAACACCTCTTCAGTCAGTTCATGTGTCAAAGGGGCTATTTCCACTGCATTTCTCACAGAAAAAATGAATGAGAAGGTGCTGTCCAAATGCCATGAAATTTCCTATATAAAAGACATGAAAGTGGAAGTCAGTCAATCTCATACACACACACATATCTATATAAAGTGGTGAATCCTTGAATTTCCAAACTCATTGCACTGCAGATCTTGTCTAATGTTTGAATGCCACTAACGTAGTCTGGAAGATGAGAACAGAAACCTTTGAACATCTGCAGAAATCTTTGTATATTGCCTCAGTTTAGGTGACCACGTCACGTCCATTAATGACTCTTTTAAACAACTCCAAAGCACGAGCTTATAACAGGTTTGCTTATAGGTACCACCATTATGTTCATGTACAAATGTAAGCATACTGATGAGTACCAAAGATTTTTTTTTTCACTATTTATAAAAAAAAAAATGGTTCTAATAACCATGTATACGTATTTGCCTTTGCAGGTTTTTGTAAGTTAATGCTCACTGTTCAAGCCTTCGTTTCAATATTGATTGAGAAAGGGATTTTTTCATATTTATGCTCATGTCCTCTCTCTGTTTAGCACCCCAGGTGTTTATCAGACTATCCACAACCTTGGGAAAAGTGCTCAGGTGCTGATTTTGAGCTGGCATAAGTCAGCATAGCTGTACCCGTGTCAGTAGAGCTCCCCTGTTATATCAGAGGAGCATCTGGCTCCAGGGAAGGATCAAAGGGGGAACCTCAGTGGCATTAGGGGTGAGCAGAGAACGGCCTCTGCATTTTAAGCTGTCTCATGCTTTCTCTTTTCCTTGGGCAATGCAACCTTTCCCTTCTTTGAAACAGGCCTTTTTGCATAGTGTCACTGTGTTTCTTGTAAGGTATTAAAATGTTCCACACTGCCTGTAAAAGCCACAGATTTAAAAATAAATTATGGCCCAGGCTCACTCCCAACATAACTGTGTGTGGGAAGGATTCACACTTTGGGTCACAGTGAAGAGTAGAAGGTACTTTTCCTTCTGCACGGAAAATTTGTGCCAATTTGTATGTAACACCGGAGCTTTATATCTTTAGCTACACATACTACTGTCACAGTATTTGCCAACCATTAGAGGGAAGATTACAGCGTGTCCTCGCCAATTGTCGGGTGCAGGTGATAATCTGGTGGGGATAGAGAGTCACTGGGAACAAGTGTTGTACAATGTGATGTTTCATCCTGTAAATCCTAGACAAATCAGTCCCTGTGTTCATTAGAAATAAGCTCTGGCTACAAGCTCTGCTGTTCTGGAGCATGGCATCCAGACAGCCCATTTAGTGGGAACATTTCACCCCATACTTCGGTCTGGCGTCAGAGAACATCTGGAGGGTTTGGAAGGAGAAGGGCGTTCATATTTCCTCTCCAGAGGTTCTTGCACAGATGGTGCTTCCCCACAAGTGTGGAGAGGACTGCTGGTGGACCAGCTTTACTATTAAGCGCTACAACATGTTAGTCACTGCCCACTGAACTGCCTCAGGCTAGTGAATCCTGTTTTCCCCAGCTCTCTTTGTCCCATGGAGTATTTCATTATTCCATGCAAACCTGAACAGCACTGTTGCATCTATATCCTCTTCATGGATCCAGACCTATCTCTCTTTTTTTTTTTTTTGCATCATTTCCTTATCTATTTAATACTCCCCTTCCTCAGAGGACATGGGGAGAATAATTATATGCTAAAGATAGTGAAGCACACAGGTAAAAGCCTGACAGAATTAAGTGCTAGCCAGCACACAGCTCCCTGTATTAGCTATTATATTAGCTGAATTCACAGGGCTGATTGATACAGAAGAAAATAGTGATGGGAGCAGAAGTTTATTACCTTAGTGATGTGGAAGAAGCATTATCAGGCTGCACAGTTGTATGCTCTAAAAGTACACCCTCTGCAGTTAATTGTACTCTAGATAAATCCGGTAGGAAAAGATGAATAGTGCTGTTTACTTTTTAATTCAGTCCCCTGGGGTGCTAGTCTCTATTTGAAAGCCTCCAAATTCAACATATCTAATGGCAATGGCTTTGAAGTACTTTGTTGCAACTGTCATGTGTTTTGAAAAATATATGGAGAACAAAATATCAGTAGTCATCATTTTTTTGTCAATGGATACAAGTTAGCAGAAATCTTCTTCATGCGTGTCCAGACTGTAAATGCTGTACTCTGTATGTCAGGGACAGCGAAGGAAAGAGAATAATTAAAGGCTAGTTTCTGTAAAAATATTAATCTCTCTTTTCAATCTCTATTATCGGTTCAAGCATGGTTTTTGTCACGTGTATGTTTTGGTTTCCATTTGCATGATTTTTCAGTCAGTGAATAGAAAAGACGATGTTTCCCACTGTATAAATAGCTATGAGAGCAGATTAAAATCTCACAGACAGGTGCCATTATGCAAGCAGACTTTTAAGGTAGGTGAAGCAAAGAGTTCCTCTCTATATTATAATTTTCTAGCTTGTGGAACAACCTATGCCTGATACTTCTTGATTTGTTGCGCTTAGCCACTTTCATCCTTCATTTTTTTTATTACACTTGACTAGAAGTTATTTGTGGTAAGGGACCATTCTTACTGCTTTTACTTTGTCATTTTACTCCTCCTATTGTGATCCGATCCCAGTGACATGTGCTACAACTGCCTGCATGTTGTACTGCCTGCAATATAGCCATCATTTTTCCCCGCATACTGGAACAAACCACTTATGTTTCAACCTAGATGACATTTATTGCATGCAGCAAGTAACAGCGAGCATAAAATAAATATGGGATAGCCAAGGCTATCTGTTAGGAACTGGGCTTCTTATTCTTTTAGGTGGCTTTGAAAATCATGACACCCACGAGACAGGGAACACCGTGACTTCCTCTGCCACAACATGCATTTGAAAACAAATGCAAAATATTTACTGAGCGGAGCACTCGTACAGCTGAGCTATCAATCCTCCCTTTGCTCCCACAGCTACAAACAGCAGGAGCTGTTAACTCTGGAACATCTTAATCTTTATGTGAACTTGCTAGGAAAGGATGATGGAACTAAACTATAGTCCTTGTGGCCTTTGGAAACTCTCATTCCTGTTTTAAACCAAAATAAATCCAGGTTGGGATTGTTTCTAAGGTACCTGAACCTTGAGTCCAAACAGCAATGGCATCTGGGAATGGCAGGGTTTGGCAAAGATGAGCTTTGCAGCAGCTCTGTTTGCAGGGTCGGCTAACGAGTATCTAGAAACAGCAGGCTAAAATCTGCGAGCAACCTGAGAAGCAGGCTGCAATCTGAGCAGCACTTCAGCAGAGCTGCCACGCATGCTCTGTGCTGTAGCTGGTGATGCTGTAAGAACCTGCCACGGGGTCTCGATGATGGGCCTGACAGCCTGCGTCTGAGGTAAGCCAGAGTCTCCAACGGTGGAATGCGGTCCTTTCAGTAAATGGAGACTTTAAAATGTATGGAGACGCCTTACGTGATTTGGATCTACATACACGAATGTGCTAGGACAGATGTTTCAATAAGGTACCACCACATAAATGCTAGGCTACATAACACTGTGATTTTTAGGGTATGGAGTCAGTTACCTTAAATTTACTCAGTTCAACAACCTGATTTTTTAGCAATTAAATGAGAAAATGCCATATGAGGATTTATTTAATCTCATTTTAGATATCCATCAGACCAGTGTAAGTTAATGAATTAATTCAGGCTCCCAATAGTCAATAGAGAGAGGGGCAGGCGTTATCACATCTTACAGCACAGAGCATCCTGCAGGGCTGCCTGAAGTGAGATGCTACAAATTCCTGGTTTTGTATACACGGAATATACTGAAATGTTTTTAAGGGTTGTTAGTCAAAAATGATCCCCATGGAATACATGCATTGCACCATAACTGGAAGAAACCATGAACCCATTGGCTATGCAGTGTGGCACCTTCAGTCACCCTTCAAAAATGGGAGCCTTGAGTATCAAGCAGCCTCTGTGCTTATTCTGACCTAGGAGGTGATGAAGGCAGTATTAAGCTCTGTGCAGACAAGGCTCTGCATTTCTGGAGAGCTGTAAATTAGTTCTGAACCTGTTGCCACGCTGACACCTGTTCTGTATGTTGCTATTTCGTTATTTGTTTAATTTCATAGTGTCAGGCCTACACTCCATGGTGCATATTCCTGACTCAAAACATTAGTCTCTAATTGAAAAACCATTACTGCATATAAAGTTACAATAATCACAGAAGCTTTAATTAGTTGAGTAAATGAATAGCAAGTAATCGAACTTACCCAACAGACTCTTCCCTCTACTTAGCTTTTGAATTCTATTCATTTCATTCTGGCAAGGAAGACCTAAAAATATAATGTATGAGAATCAGTTTCCAGATGGTACGGGACAGACTCTGTAATGACTGGCTTCACTACTGACATGAAATGTAGACTACTGTACACCTGGGAACGAAAGGAGCCCATATGCTGGTACTGCACTGCAAAACAAATTTATGTCATTAGCTCCACTAATTAAAAAAAAAAAATTGCAGCACACTGTAGTTGAGAATAGTGTTTGGGGGCCATTTTCATTGTTAAACCGTTTTTCCTCTCTTTTCACCAAGCTGACATAATGACAGCTCTCTAACTTATTATTTGCTAATTGACTAATTTCTGCATTAATAAAAGAGTAAGTTTCCTGAGCTTTCTATCAGCAACAGAGCTTATTCCTAGACTGTGTGCACTAGCACTTATTACTTCTTTGCTTGTTTTAATGATCAAGGGATATTAATACAGTGCATCTGTGACATTAAACGTTGTTACACAACGCCCTTTTTGCACCAATGCTGGAGAAAAGAGCTTTTTAACGCAGCTGACTGCCAATTACCAAACTATCCCTATAAGCAGATCAGTCAAACCTGAAACACAGGGAAACCCAACCAACTTGTCTGTACTGCAAATTGCACAACTCACCACCCGGCTTCTGGAAGCAGTAGCACCACTCATTGTTCGAAAGCTTTCCATCTTTGAAGGAGTCGCAAGAGTTGAAGAGGGGCTTGACACATGGCTCATACTTATCCAGATAAATGGCACTGATCTCCGAGGGATCCAGCAGCAGGTCATAGTTCATGTCAAGTTTGTTGAACATCCAGCCTAAGGAATCCTTACAGATTGGTAGTATGCTGGTATCAAATCCTGCAAGAAGATAGGCAAATATCCCCAGTTGAACCCCAGCACACTCACTGCACAAGACTCATTGCTAAGCTGAAGCCTTTATAATTTTTTTGGCTGGACTCTGAAACATTAGCTGCACTTGCCCAAAGCAGAACAAAATTCTAAGACCGAACTGATCGTGTAAAGCTTAAAACCAAAGCGCTGCTACAGACTAGAGCACTACTCACACTCTTGAGGAGCTGTGAGGTGGGGAGGGCTGAGATTCATAGCTGATAACTGTAATTCAAAGTTAGTTCTACTCAAAAAATTCTCACATTTTTTTTCTGTCTACAGTCCTAGCCGATTGGCCTTGTTCCAAGACACTGAAACACAGTGAGAAAAGGCTGCATCCACCATATTTTCAAACTAGACTGACTCTGAATGCAATTTAAAACCTGTTTCCCTTACCCATTTCTAGTTCCCTGATCATATTTTTTCCTAGTGTGCTCTCACCTTCCACCTCTCATCCCAGTTTTTCACTCTGCAAAGCCCTGCCTCCCGTAGTGGACAACAAAATGCTTTGATCTGGATTGGGAGCTGTCTAGGGAAGATGGGTGAGGCAAAGGGATGAAGCGCCTCTTTTGCTTGCACTGCTCTGAAGAATGTCACTGCTTCATCTGGGAGCTCCAGAGAGCTGCACATGCTCTTGTATGCCATACCAGCACTATTTGTTCTTGTGGCTTCCAGGACTGTGCAGCACTACAGGATTCCGCTCTTCCACCACTTTGGAAACCATCATCATCATTCATTTTAATAGCCCAAATCCTTAAGAGAGTGAAGGAGCTGTGGTATCACAGAAAGATCAAGCCATGCATATAGATACCCGCAATGTATATGTGACGCATGTTCCAGTATTCTGCAGTCTCCACAAAAAACAGTGGCATTGCCTCCTTTCACAAACAAGACAGGGCATTATAAATCCATGCTGTCACTGTATTTTCAACGCTTGGTGCAAACATGGACTAATTTCCAAGTTATCTATGCTGCTAAGATACTAAGATGCTATGATACTAAGGCAGTATATTTGTAATGTAGAGCCAATAAAGCTGACAATAAGGCTATTGGTTTCAGCAAGGACTCGGAAACATGCATACATTGGCTGGGGATTTACAGGCACGGAGGGTACCTGAACCACGTACCCGGGGCACCTTGCGCTCACGCTGTTTCAGCTGTGTACAATAACCTGCCTGTGCACTATTCATTCTGCTATCGGCCATGTGGAGAAGCCTGATGGGTTGTTTTTTTTTTTTTTCTTTTGCTGCATCCTTCATTGAAAGAGGTCAAGCTTAGCCTTATTTGCTGTAAGTGTCAAGTCCCATTTCAGGATGCTGCTTTGTTGAAGTGAAACCTAGGATGTTGCTGGAATCACGCTGACAGTTTGTCCAAGCTCTGCAGCCAACCTGCTATTTTAAGTATTAATCCAAAGGAGGGCAGTGCTTTATGCTGGAAGCTGTGCTTTTTGTATGCAGCTGCAGCTGAAGGTTGTCAGTGACATGGAGGAACAATGAGAAGGGTTAACTAAAGGGAAGGTTTATGTCATTCATAATACATGTTGCTCTAAGAAAGGAAGAAGGTAACACCATTTCCTCAGGGCTAGAGGCAGCTCAGGCAGCGAAGAGAGAAATCGTGCTGAACATTTCATCACCGTTTTGTGCTGTTATCTCCTCTAACATTATCTAATCGAGTTTAAGCACGGCGAAAAAGAAAAAGGCCATGTGAATAGATGTAGAGGAAGCCTGCTTGTGTTGCTGAAGCAATTAGGACTACGGACTTCAATTATTTTATTCATCTGAAGAAGACAAGCAGTATTTGTTCATTGTGCAATCTCTTGTTGAGTGAAAAGATTTAAGCATCCTTGACTTTGCCTTTACAAAACACCAAAGACCAGGACATGCGGTCCTGCCTTGTGCGGGTGTATGCTGTGCCTGATACCCCTCCACGGGGCAGGTTAAAAGTAGTCAAACGGGCAGGGGTGGCTCATTCAGTTGCTCGGTGGAGCAGGGATTGGTACATACTTCAGCTATCCCAGTTTAATAGTTTCCAGGGGAAAAACAGCTGGATTGCTTTGGCTGCTCTTTTCCTGCACAGATACCCTCTCTGGTGATGGTCTTTACGCCCTGTTGTGGCACTTACTGCTGCTACGGTGAATAACTCCAAGGTCTGTTGTACAACCAGTTGAGTACAGTACGTGTTGCTCAGCCCTGCGGGTCTCTAAAAGTCACCTCCTAACTGGCAAGGACCAACACTGGGAGGAGGAGATCCTGGCATGAACTTGCCCCTGAGAGATTCTGTGGATTATTTCCAAGTCTTGTTTTCCTCCCTGCTGGGAAGTCTTTATCTGTGTGTGCAACATGCATTCAGGGATACAACAGCAACGTGCCCTCAGGACTGATCTGCCTGAGCAGATCACAAGATAGAGACTGACGTGCATATGAAGCTGCTCTGTGACATACCATCAGGGCTTGGATGCAAGATACAATCATGAAAGGTCACTTATGAAGACAGTTATTTACAGTAATTGAAGAGCTGTTGTTTGTAATTTCTTATAAACAAGGGAGCTTTCACTGTTGTGACCAGAGTTGCAGATTAGGTTTATTAAGTGGTTGTATTATTAAACAGTGCTGGATTATTACACAGTGTGGTCTGGAAGTCTTTAAATATTATAGTGGTAGGTGTGATGGAAAGCCCTTACCTAGACGGTTATTATCAGTGTAAAGGTTAATTCTTTAATTGTCCCTCAATATGTGGTTGAAGGTGAATAGTAGTATCTACCTCCACTTTATATTGTCTCCTAGTAAAAGCTAGTGTCCGTAAATCACCTTTTGCAACATTGCACCTGCAGTCCATAACCAGCCATCCTGGATGCACTGGGCACCCAGCAACGGGAAGGAAAGCAAAGTGTGCCCTGAGTGTGCAATGCAGGCTCTGACTCGCTGCGTAACCAGGGCAGCTGATGGAAAACGGTTCTTGGAGCTCACTTACCTTCACTGGGAGGTCACTGTGCTCCCATCAACTTGGTGAGGCCCAGTGACGTTGAATGAATTAACTCCTTTTTGGAGTCCTTGCTTATAAATATGATGCAATATGCTGGATTAAATAAACCACATACGGTAATTCTGTACTGAATTAAGTGCTTGGTTAATAGGCCGGACTTTAGCACGACAGACCTGGAACAGTAACCTCAGCGAGAACTTTTCTGCGTCTTTCTGTCCATCAGCTCAGTGCCTATGGTGAGAAGCAAGAGAATGGTGCAGGCTCCGTATCTCTCCTGCTCTTTGCTCCTTGGCAGAGGCTGCCAACACAGATGCCAATTAATGTCAGTTGTGGTGGTGGTTGCTCTCATTTGGACACCTGCTCACAAGGACCTGGACTGAGACCGTCATGTTTCTCATTCCGACTGACAGCTGTTCAGCATCCTAACAACTTTCATTCGCTACAGATCTGGAAGGAAATCAAACCGGTGACCTACATGTAAAAGTCTCGTATCCCATTAATATGTGAAACGCTCCACCTCCTCTGAATGAAAATGGAATTAAATTTTAAAATGTCTTTAAGTGAAAATCCTAATTAAAAATAAACACACCTTCTGGCACATAAAATTATTTTCCCCCTTCAAGACTTGACTTACATAAGCCAGTTTTATTTTATTAAAGTATACTACAATTAAATTAACAAGGGAATAATTAACCTAATTTTCCCCATCACTTAAAATAAAGGAAGGAGAAGAAATGTTCCCCAGAAAAAATCCTTTATATTGCGTAGATCTCTAGTAAAAGAAAAACAACTCCCACTCCAACCAAAGAGACTATCTAGATA
This sequence comes from Scopus umbretta, assembly GCA_013400535.1. Lineage (NCBI taxonomy): Eukaryota > Metazoa > Chordata > Aves > Pelecaniformes > Scopidae > Scopus > Scopus umbretta. The sequence goes on along the minus strand of VZTL01072035.1, from coordinate 13,598 downwards.
CAATATGGGAACGTTACGAATTATCAACACGCTCAGGAGCAATTTGAATCTGATCTTACTACCTAATTAGTTTTATTATTTCCTTATGTCAAAGCATGTCCCTGAGTTGCTTTTATTATTTATCGAGGAGATTTCAATTGTACAAAACCTGCAGAAGACAAAGTTCCTGGCCTATGGTGCTTTGCCGGGATCTGGCAATAGCTCATTGAATGAAGGTTTGAGATTTCAAATACAATGATTTGCCCTCATCCTTTTCCTTTCAACAGTGCTTAAAAAAAAAAAAAAAG
>VZTL01072035.1:0-13248 GCA_013400535.1 Scopus umbretta | reverse complement strand
AAGAGAGTATCCTTTTTTCCTTCACCTGAGGGCGAACTTAATACACTCAAAAAGTTATTTACACTCACAGTAACATCTTGAAAATTTAACGTAGCATACAGAAATCTCTGCTGGAACACCTTCTCGAGACAGCTGATGTGTCCGAGGCATCATAGTCATTGCATCCCACCATCTGTTCCTTTTACTGCCACAGGGGCATACCTAAAATGGATTACTTTGAGGATGTGCATGCCTTTTAAGACTCTACAAGCATAACCAAACCAGTTCAGTTTAATGAAGTGATTAGCCTGGTGAGGAGGGCAACGCATGCAGAGCAATAAAAAAAGGGCAATGTGTACATCAGAGCGTATTTCCAGAGCTGTATGTGTCCTGTTTGCCAGGATTCACACAAATTCTTTTTTTCAGCTCGGATATGTGAACTTTGCTTTGAATTCTTAGCCCTGTTTAAGATGTCTTTCATTTTTACAAATGTTTGAAGTTGAAGTTAGAAGCAGACAAAAACTGCTGTCCTTACGCTGTGTGTATTTTCAGTGTTACCGAGAGAATTTGAGCTGCAGAATTTGGCACATGCAGATTAATTCATGAATGCTGTTGCAAACTCTTAAAAAAGAAAAACAAGCCCAAGTTTTGTGGCATTCAAAGATGATTTAGGCATCTTAACTCATAAAGTTTCTTTTTTTTTTTTTTTGACATATAAGAAAATAAGAAAAATGTGCCAAACTAAGTCAACAGTCTAAAAATGAACATTGTTGAGATCAAGTGTTTAAGATTGTCAAGGCAGCCTTTCATACAAAAGCTGCCAGGAATCAAACTAAACTAAAAAGAGATAACAGCTCCTCTGTGAATAAGAGCAAACACTGTGGAATTACCAGGAATGTTTTTCTCACTGAAATTGCTTCAGCAAAAAAACAATACCCAACACCTTTAGGAATTAATTTGGTCTTTGGCCTTTGGTAAGGTCCTCATGAGCAGCTCACAGGCCATCTGCATGAAAACATCTTTTTGACAGCCTGATAAACTGAGATTTCATTGTGGTTCTGGGCCTAAAGGACTTCAGACAAAGTTTTAAGTCTCTGGCATTTTCTGTCATGGGGTCTGAAATGAATTCACATCTTGAAGCTGTGATTAGCTGTACAGCTAGCTGTCTTTTTGCACTATGGTTTGGCTTCCTCTGCATGGTAATATCCTTTTTTTGAGTACCGTTTAAGCAATAAGTAGAACATAGGGTTTTAAAGCTACTGACTTTGTTGTAAATGCTATGGAAAGTAAGGGACATATGAAAAAGACCATTTACACAGAACATAGCTTGTTTCACCACCCAGTTTTAAGATACAATTACTTGGCGTTAATGAGGTTTGACTATAGTTTTGAGCAATATAGCCTGTGGTATATTCTGGCTCTTCAGGCAGAGGCAATCTATTGCTACACAAGCTCAGGAGTAGCACAAAAGAAGAGTGGCTGTGGAGACAGGGACCAACAGTGAATGCTTGTCCTGATGTGCTGCTTCTGCTCTACTGCACCTTTAGCCTCTCCAGCCTCACGCTGCAGGGGAACTAGGCACTGGGGTCAAAAGAGCCATAAAAGGGAGCAGTTGACTGAACCCTTTAAATTCTGTGTGTGTGAACCTTGGCCTGTCGACAGCTTGTACTAGAGAATCAGGGCAGCGAAGTGAAGGCGAGTCACACACCTAGATAAAACTTGTGCATCCTACTTTGCAGCCCAAGGGCCCGCCTGTTTTGGGACATACTGTTTGAAAGGATTAATGAGTCCTTACAGAAAATAAATTCGCATCTGCTCTCTGATGAATATGACCTCTTTTGATGCTGTTACCTGAATCTTTCCCCTCTCCGGTGGGTAAATGACATCTAAATCAGTCATGTTGGCTAAACCCACAGAGAGTAAATGTCCTTTAAACTGTTCAGTTTCTTCATTTCTTAAAGTAAAAGAATGTCAAAGGAAGCAAAGATAGTGTTATTAAATACCTCGGACACAACAGATTCTAGCTTTCCACACTATTTAACTATTCCAGCTCTGTGGCTGCAACGTGGATGTTTTTATTATTTTCTCTTACATAAGGTGTTAGTAAGAAATTGCAAAGTAAAATCTAAGTGACATTGGCATAGTTTTCCATATGCTTGTATGCCAGTTTTTTGGCTCATGCCACTGACATTGGGTCAGAAAATGCTTGGCCATAAACCGGGAGGCAACCATACACCACAGTCCATCCCCACGAAGCGATTCGGATGCAGCCACGCTGATTTGGAGGGTCATGGAGTTTAACTGTACCGACATGAACTACGTCATGTTAGTTAACCTCAGGGCTTGAGAGAAGTCCCTGAGCAGTTTTATTTACTAGTATAGATGTAACCTCCATGGCCTTCAGACACAGTTATTTGCCTGATTAACTTGTAAAGGTCTCTCTGTCTCTGACTGCCAGTTTTTAGAGCAGTTTGGGCCAGAGAGAGCACAGAATGACTGCAGCTCCTTTAGCAAACGGTGCAGCTATTTATTTGCAGGATCAGGTCTCCTGTGTACCTGCTTACTTGCTGGCACCTGCTTGACATGACATTGTAGCTCTAACAGCTGTGCTCAGCTGAATGCTCTCTCAGGCTGGGAAGCTGCCTACAACACGCAGCGTTCAATGGGAAAGATGTTTTCTTACTGCCTTGTGCCGCCTCCGAGCTTGTTGGTTTGATGACCCGATTTGCGTCCTCGTGAAGAGCACCGAACCAGTCTTTTAGCCGCGAAGCGAGATTCCTCAATTCTTTGTCTGTGCAAGCTAGAAAAAGAACAAAGTCTGAATCAGAAGCACCAGTGAAAAACCTTTCTCCAGATAGTCTATTAGAAAAATATTGTTTATGGTTGTAAGGTCCTTCTCATTAAGAGCTCCGAAGCAAAAGAGAAGGTTAGGGAAAAGGATGCAAGTTAAAAAGAAAATGTAAGTCATTATGAATTAGAAGTCATACTCAAGTGCTTCCTTGGTAGCTGACAGGATTGGTGATGGAAGAAGTGACACACAGAGTTAGCCGCAGGTTCTCAGTTAGAGCTATGTGACTATTTAACTTAAATGTTTTCACCTTTTAAGATTTCGGAGAGAAATATCAGTCAAGCAGATGGGGAGGAGGGACATACTTGCCTAGACATACTACTCAAACAAGATGCTAGGAATAATTTATAACCACATTTGGCTCAGTATAAGGCTATTATCACAGTAATAGGAAATATATGTACTTATTTATATACATAAAAAAAGAAAATTGTTATGTTGCTCTAGTTCTACTGCAAATGAGACTTTGCCACCTCTGAAGGTTGTCAATTCCATTCTGTTAGCTAGGTAAAACATTTACTTTCTTATAAATTTTTACTGAGAAATACCTATTTTCCCCAGAAATTTCTGCCAAGAGATTAATGTCCAGCTGAAGCAAATATTTTTAAAGAAAGCTGCATTAGTCACCAGTTTCTGTCAGAAAAAATACTCTTGTTTCTGTATCATGTTTAATGCTTAAAATTCACATGCTCAGACAATTTTATTATTCCTGCTGTGCACTCATTCTACATTTTAAATGACATTTCTTGGAATACAGAGCAAGATTTTATGCCACAGAGGCAGACATCCTTCACAAGGCAAGCCACAATATGTCTTCTCCAATTCACTGCACATTATAATATTCCTCCTTCCACCTTATTGAAGAACAATTGAGTCCCACGGCTTGTCTTCCCAAGTTACACTCACTGCTCCGCTGACTGCAATGAACATGGCTGTGGTGAGTATTTGTTTGTCCTCACAGGGCTGGGGTTTTTTTTGGGTCAGAAATAACTCTGAAGTTAAAAATAGGACATTATAGCTTTTCCTAAGCGGAAAGATTTTTAGCATTGAGGGGGAAGAAAAAGAAAGATTTTTCCCATTTTTCTGCAATGCTGAAAGAGTTCGATAGATTTCCTGTTAAAGACAAAACTATGAACATCACTATGCCACTAAGGCTGAGTCCAAGTAAGGAAAAATCAGGTCTTAAAGAAAAAAACCCAACTATTAATGTAAAATAAATGAAAGACAATGCAATATTAACAGTGAAATGGCTTACAGGAGTGAGGGGGTAAGAATAAAACTAATTTTATATCTAATAAATATTCAGGAATGAACTAGCTCTAGACAGGCATGAATGATTTCTCATTTTGTGAATTCAGATCCATAAAGACAAAGACATTTCCATCACGCACTAATTTCAACAGGAGATGGGCACCTAAATACACGTCAGAAGTGATGGAGATACTTCTTTTATATGGGATTGGAGATGCTGCTCCTCCATCCCCTGTTGAATAGTCATCAGATGATTTTCCTCAGACATAAGTTTTGCCAAAATATTATTAGGCAACTACAGCAACATGAGAGACCGTAATAACATTTTTTTCAATAACCTGCCTTCACAAGTGTTTTCTGAGAAGGAGTGTACCGATGATCGTATTGTCTTTCAGAATTAAAAGCAGGCAGTGTCTTTTCTTTCCTTCTGCCAAGTAGCCGTCTCGCCCTTTGAAAGTCAGTTTTGCAAAGGAAAAAAAAAAGAAATATAGTGCGTAACAAGTAAGTGTTGTTTAACCCATACCTCATACATGACAGGTTATCCATATGTTCAGAGTATTTGACAAACGTATCTCCATCAAAACTGCACACATAAGCACAGCTTTGACTACTGATTATATCAAGTGGGTGAAAAAAAGAGGATGCAGTTGTCCAAGAAACGAGTAACGTAGTTTTATTGTGCAAACCTGATACTTATTAAATATTTATTTTGGCACATGACATCTTTAGGAATCCAAGGCTGGAACTCTGGACTGGAATGGAAACACCATTCCTGTGCCTTCTTGACATTCTCATCATGCCTTCTGCACGGGTATACTGAGCTTCACAGGCAGTCAACAAGCCACAGGGGAAAAAAAAATAATAAAGAAAATACCCTCTATGGCTGTTTTCCTTATTCAGACTTGTGTACTTCCAAGCACGAAGACAACTCTAGACACCACAGAAACCTAAGGTAAGTCAAATGCTCTGAGAGGTACCATATTTGCTCTCAAACTTGCAATGCCATCCACTCTGCCAGTGCAGAGTGCCAGGCAGGAGCTTGGAGCATGCTCTCCTCCTCTCCTGGCCTCAGCACCGTGCAGAATGCCCTTCCCAGTGAAAAACTAACATCTCTCAAATAAATTTTGCAAAATGGTCATTTGGTTTAAACTGCATTGACTGAGGAAATCTGAATCCATCCTTTTAAATTGCAACAGGTAACAGGATTGAATGCATAGTGTAGGTGGAACAGAAGTAGATTAATTGATGGAAAGTCAGGCTTGAAATGATTTCTCTGTATAGTCCAGCCAATGAAACATGTCAGGATCTGTAAAATGCCATTCCTAAGTTGTTATAATTTTTTTTTTTTGCGTGTTTGTAATGCTAACTGTGTTGAGAACCAGCTTTTACCATGTACATGTACATTCCTACTTACACCAATTCTCTGCCATTACCCAAGTGCTGCAATCCATGACCTACATCAGTTCGGTTATACCCTACAGCTGCTCAGACAGACACAGGACCCCTGTATCCTCCTGTCATTCCCTAATAATATTTCTCTGGATTCTGATGGAGCAAGAATAGGCTTTCAGCCTCTTCCATGCTGTAGCTTCCTCGAAGACTGCCTCATTCGCTCACTCTGAGGGCAGGCTTTAAAAGTGGACCCTGGATGATGTTTTCTCTTGTTTTCACTGACAAGTCTGCAAAACGCCACAAACCCTGCAGGTTTCCTTTGGAATTTGGACTGAAGCATGACTTGATAGTAAGCCCAGAACTGGACTTTTCTGCATACTGGAGAGGTTTTTTTGTGAATAACAGAGATATTCCTTAAGTATGTTGCTTAAGGATAATTCAACAGTGGATATTATGTTGAGGTTCTCTCTTAGGATTCAGTCTTTCTTCAGAAGAATAACTGCTGTTTCATGAGTAAAACAGGAACCTACTGTGCTGTTAATATGTACCGAATAATAAATTTCTTCATGAGACTTCAAAAATTTAATGCAAAGTTCAGTTAAATTTCTATTCAAGTATTTCATGCCCTGAATCTTACTTTTCACCTGCACATTAAAATAGAGAAAGTATTATTTTACATTTTTTGTATTAAATTTTATTTTAATACCACCATGCACTGTTAAAAAGATTCTGCTTCTCTGCCTAATGGAACAGCATTCTATTTTATTTATTTTATTTGAACATTTTCAGAAGTTTCTAATCATTCTGCATTCGTTTGTTTTGGGACACACTATTTTAGACACTTCAAAGCGGATTGACATTCAGAGGGCATGTGTTTAACACAAAGTCAGGCCCATCCTCCAGCTGGGTGTCTAGGAACCAGAGCACTTGATTTATTTCTGGTGGTAGAGCCCATTAGTTCCATATCAAACCATTAGGAAGCATAGCTCTGAGAAGCCCCAGATCCAAGATCCTCATCTATAAATTTGCATTAGTGTAAGTTATAAGGCAAGAATTCTCTTCATGAAAAATACAGTGCAAATGTACCTCTTTACTATTAATAGAAGTTCCAAGTAACATTTCTCAGATGAGAAGAATAAGGCTGTAGGAGGAATAGAAGTGATAATGGGTCTCTTGCTATTTGAAGATCTATAAGGAGAAAAGACGTAGGTTGCAAACAATATGGGTATTGACATGACTCGAAGCACTGATTAAAAAATCTGGAAGGAAGAGAAAGGGAGGAAGCTCTCCATTGCCCCTCTCTAGTAACTGAAATCTGTCCAGTCAACTGTCAACAACCATTTACAACTGCTGTGAAAAAGACACAAATGCAAACATATGCAAATAAGCATTTTCACTTCTGTGTGTATTTTCTTCAAGAGAAGAGGATCTGGCTTCAAATCTTTCCCTGCACCTTTTCAAAAGAGAAAAACCACAAGGCATCATCCTTGTTGTTTTACTGATGTCACTGAAAGTTCTGCCTTAGCAACCCTCCGATACCAGGTCCCCACATAATATTAATTCCTGGATCCTTTGCTGCTGATGCGCTTTGATGACGTCCGTCGCGTAGCCCACAACTTCCCTGCGTGCGGCAGGTTGGTATTGCTGCTGTGACAAACTGGGATGGTGAGGCAGGGTGGTTAACATCCAGCTTGTTAACTTTATCGCAGCGTGCAGTGCCCTGCATCTGACGTGGCCGTGGGACCCACAAGCAGGGGCAGAATCTGTCGCTTCTCTGAGTTACGGCAGTGCGAATGCAGGAGGAGGATATATTTGCTGCTGGATCCAACCAACATCCTCAGATCTGAATCTGCAGATGTTACGAATTATCCTGCAGAAGTGATTTAATAGCAAGCACTGAAAGTGGAGATTTATTCCCAAGGGTGAAGCAATTGGTCCAGCAGTTATTTATTCCTAACAAACTGAAAGCACTGTTGCTAAATACCTATTTTCACCAAGCAGAAAACATTAATCTGACCTAATGGAAAGCCATTAGCATGCTGCAAAAGCTCAGGTTTTTATAGGTATGTTTCCATTATGGACTTTTTCAGCTCTACAGATACTAATCTATATCCACGGGTGGTGAAAATTAACAGTATAATATTTAATATCACTCTTTTAGGGAGGGACTTTTGAAAGTGCTCAGTGCCAGAAATCAACATTAAAACTGAACTTGCCTGTAGAAGCATAAGATTAAATCAATATTGAATGTTCTCTCACATCCCATTTTTACTCCAGCCTAGCAAAACAATATTGTAAAGTCTCCAGCCACTAACAAAACAAGCCTTATAACTCATACTGCAGTTAACTCTAAACGAAACCTAATATTAAGGAGGTACATTACTACATTACTGCTTTAATGTCTCGCTTGCTGCTATAATGTTCTGGTACTATGTGACAAGCAAGGAGTCCATATTGTCCAGAAAAAAGTTACAGTGGTACATTACACTGTATTTCACAATAAGCAAGCTATGTGAGCAGACTCACAGGACGCATGCAACCTGGGTTTTTTTATCATTTGACTTCTTGGCTATCAGTCATCTATCTGGCATGTAACTGTTGCCTTGTCATTACTATTGTTGTTATTACAATCGTCATTCTTACAAACAGTACTACATTTTTACCACTTACATGTGGAGAGAGTGGGTTTTTTGGGTTCATATTATTCTTCTACAACACTAAATAGTGTCTTAGGTAGAGATTGAGGAGCAAATTCCCGATTCCCAGAATGCCAAGAATGTGAACATTTTTCACATTTTTCACAGTGCTGGGCTAGTTTCAACTCTTGCTTCTACAGGAGTGGAGGAAAGGAAACGGCAAATGCAGAGAAATTAAAAAAAGAAATAAAACAAAAGCTTTAAAAATGCATATTTAGCCACTGAGGTTAGTGCCCTTTCCAAGTGCCATGACAGATTTCAGCTTAGAAACATGTCACTAATTTTGAGTCACCTGCTTAAAAAGATGCAAATGGCCTGCCATGGAGCCGAAGCAATGTGTTGTGATTGACGTGACCAGCCACCTAATGTGAATAAAAGGTGGAAAACATTGCAAGCGAGCCCAGCTCAAGCCGTAGTTTGCAATTTCAGACTTGGAGTTCCCTGAGCAGCAAGAGGGAGTGGATGCATTAATGGAAACAGGCCTTGCGTGTTGCTTGGCTCACAAGCAGAAAACCAGCTGTATTTGTAAGAAATATGAGTCGTAACAAGCAGTTCAGTCATTTGTCCTGTGAGCCAAGAGGACGTGTCCATTCAGTTTTGATTAAAATGTGATGTAGCACAAACCTACATGACATTGCCCAATACTAATATTATATTCCTCCAGTTAGAAACAGGACAGGCATAGTTTCAACAATTCAGAAGGGGAAAAAAAAAAGGTCTCATTTTTGTATTTTTGAAGACTAACATGACAATCGGGTGCAAAGTTAAGCACATATTTAAAAACACTGTAACAGCACTATTTAAAAAGGTTTGACGTAAATGTATCATAGCATGGAAGCTGACAGGAGATAATGCTCATCTTTTCTACTAAGTCCTAATTTTTATATTATTCTCTGTATAAAAAGAAACCGTGGCAATTTTAACCATGCTTTCTCTGACAAACATCACTACATTTTCTTTCTTGTAGGTAAGTCAACAACTTATTTCACCCTGCTATAATTGTGTCCATATTTGTGTAGACTATCACAATAGGCTTTAAAACTGAAGTAAAAAAAAAAAAAAAAGTATCAGCTTTCAGGCTTCAAGGAGCGGGTCTGCTCCCAGTCATGCAAAATACAACGCCTGTTCTAAAAACTGCTGCTGCAGGAGCTGATTTGAAAGTAAATGTCAAGGTAAATTCAGTGCTGTGCTTCCTCTCCACTTCAAGTGCAACTACACACACATGCATATCAACATACACACGTATATGTGCCTTGCAGATGACTCCAAGGGTTTTATATGTGGTATTTTGGTGATGCAGTTGTGGCGATAGTTACCTTCACAAATACATCACCGTTCTTGGTTGGAAGGGGCGATGCTCTAATTTGCTCTTTTCGTTGAGGCCTCAGGCAACTTCTTATAACAATAAAAAATGAAGTATTATGCCAAAAATTTTATGAAGCAGAAAGGAATGGATTGTTTACTGTTACTATAAGGAAAGGTATTGCATTCCAAACATGCCTTGCTGGTTTGACAAATGAACATCTTTCATTTAAAATCCTTCCTATAGTCACCAACACTTCATGACAAAGTTCTACATGGGTATATTTTCTGTACTGTCTTTTTTGGCATTCACTGGCTACTCTTCCACAGGGTTGACACCTATGCTGATAACCACCTCTGATCCTTCTGTCACTTGTTTTGCCTTGTCTTACAAATACAGCAGCAGATGCCAAGATCCTGCAGTTCAGACTTTGAGATGATTACAGGAGCAGCTGAGTTACTGGGAAGATGAAATAGGCTTTGATCTGAAGCTTCCTTAAAATGGTACATTTAAAACACAAGGCTCAGCTAGAAGTGTATAAACAAAGATTGAGAGCTACAAAGCTCACTCTCTAAAGCTGTAGGCAAAGCGTACATCTGCTTTCATACTATTTAATGCTAGTTTGTTTTGTGCTTGCATTAATTGTGAAAACCCTGGAAAGTTCATCTTTGCTGGGTGCTTAAGAAGCCCAAAGGCTTATTTTAAATACATCCAAACTATAACAATGCTGGGGGTCTGTTGGAACCGGGTAGGACAGCTTGTGGGAGTAACATCCCTCGTGACACTTTGGCCATATCAGGTACGAATTAAAATGTTATCTCCTGCATGGTTCTCAGCCTCCCAAAATTCATTTGCCAGCTCACCCTAATGTTCTCATTCAAATTCTGTCATATCACCTGAAAGAAGGAATAGACGAGAGTTATATCAACTGAAAACTAAAAGAGAGCAAATAAAAATGTCTGACTGAACAGACTTTTCCAGAAGTTCATGCTGTGCTCTGGATGAAAAAGGTCTTCAGTAGAGTCGTCATCTCCCCTCTTGCCTCCCTTCCGTCTTCTTTGTGTTTTACAGGGCCTGCTCTGGACGGATGTCCTTGACTTGGCGTCTTCTGTGCTGAGTCTCGGAGAAGGCACTCCAGATAGCTGTAGTCGTGGCCTGTCAAGCATCAGCTGGGCTTTGCGGGAGGCTGAGTTCTTAGAAAAACTGAACATTGGTTTGATTCTAAAGCAGTGTTTAAAGCAGACCCACAGCTCGCAGTCCATGGTAGGTTTTCAGAGATACCTGACTTTGCTGCTAACAGCTCAGCAGATATTGCACTCTTAGGCATTTGAAATAAAAAATAACGGTTATTTTTAGGCAAACAGTATAGGCTACTACGGTTGTGCACATTTGAGTTTTCGATGGAATTGTGTCCTACAGACCTTGCAAAGCCACAGCCAAAAGCGTTAAGACAACCTGCTGAACTTTTCTGCATCCAGGTGGTTGTTTTGCTCCACTTTCTAGAGCTGAACGGAGTGAAATTTTAGATTCTGATCTTCAGTAAAAATGTTCTGAATTACAACAGTTGGAAATAACTTGAGCTCTTGGTGATAAGGGCAGCTGCTAGCTTCTGGAATGAAAATGGCCTTGAGCTTGAAAGAGCAAAACTCAGGTAGTAAAATTAGTAATTTGACAGTATTTGACAAGAAATAGGCAGATCTATTTATATTCAATCAGAGCGGGACAGCAACAGCCAAGAATATAAATTAAAAAATTATATACACACAGAAAACAGTAAAAACATAAGATGACTTCACAGAATGTCCATGTTGGAGCATAAGCACATACAACACTGCTCAAAAAATAAGTTGAAAATATGGCTATATATGAAATGGAATGTATGAGACTTCTAATTTTTATAGTTCCTTGTGCAGTCACAGATGGATCTAAACTGAATTAGGAAAAAAAAATCCAATGGCACTAGATCATTTTTGTAATGTCTCAGTAAACACAGATATTTATTATTATTTGATACCATTCTTTTAAAATGCCTGAACTCTTGAGTGGTTCATAGGATAAAACTGCTTCTTTTACACAGCTCTGTTCTTCTGACACTACTCCATCCCTGTAAGTTTGTTCAAATCTAAAATTAATGAGCTCCCAGATGGTTATTGCAGGTTTTTTTGTTTGTTTTAATGAGAAAAGGTGTTATTTTTATGGCTAGCAAGATCTAAGAGCCAGTGTGTGCTGGACTGGCAGATGCCTGTTCTAGAGGTGAAGTTTGGGCTATCCACCCTTATGGTGATGATCACTGCTGCTACCTGAAGCAACTAAGTGCAGAACATTGCACAGAAATGCAAAAGCAGCACTCTTCTTATGCAGCCTGGGTGCATCTGTCGCAGGGCATTTCCAGAGGGCCCGTGAGCACAATGACCCATCTACTTTCCCATAGGAAAAAAACTATCCCATGTCCTTCTCAGAGTCTCTGCTGTGATTTAGGATACTGCCTAAAAGCGTCAAGAGGGACCCAGGAATTTATTAGAAAGACTCCTTTTTTTTTGCCAGGAACTTCTACTCTGTCATACAAAAGGAAAGGGGAAGCAAGCGAGTAGATTCACTTAATTTTTCCTGAATTCCACCATCTTTATTTGCTTCCTCAGGGACCCTTGAAAAGTGATAGATAAATCCAGTTTGCCCATGCTTGAGCAGGATGGAGAGAGAGATACTCGTGAGTCAGCATATGCAAGCAGAAACTATTTTTCTCCCTCATTAACTTTTTTGCACATCAGCTGATTTTTATTTTATACTGTGTATATCCCTGTACTTGTTTTCTATGTTCTCTACTGAATGTTATCACATCTGATACCACCAGGGCTTCATTAATGTAAAATGTTGTCATGTGATGTATTATTCTTAAATGAGAAAACACAGGCAACCCTAGAAGAGAAAATGAGGAGTTGTTGGACAGCTTGGGGCTAGGAGCATTTGAAGACATCCCACAGGAATTCTTCCAGCAAATTGTTGGGAAAACTGATTGAAATTCAATAAGAAAGTGCAAATCAGACAACATAGCTCCCCAGTGGATGGCAAAGATCCCCTGGAAGGAAATCAGAACTCTCTCTGCACTACTGCACCTTGTGAAATCAAGACAGGCATAAATACTGCCAGGAAATGCAGCGTAGGAACGCAGCATTCAGGGCAATATGAAACAATTGAGTGAAGGAGTAATTTTACTAAGGAAACGCAACGTATTTTGAGAGTCAAATTTGAATGGATTTAAGATCTGAATAGGATTTTACTGGAACCAGTGTTACACCAGTGAAGTGTCATTAACTTCACATGAGCGAAAAGCAGTCGGTGCGTTAGCAGACAGACTTGTCTGGGTTGGTTCATCGACCCTGAAATGCATCACGTTAACAAAAGCATTTAGAAATGCACTTCTCACTGTCGATGACTTAGCAGGTGAAGGAGGTGCATCACAAGCAGGGAGTTTGGCTTCTGGTTAGACAACTGCCTCCTGTGGTGTGGGCAACAGGGACTGTGGACGCTCCCCAAATCATGGGACCTTAGCTGGGTGTGAAATGAGGGAGGACCTCTTCCCTTACAAAACTGGTGCTCAGGAACTTGCTTGGATTTACATTGGCAAAGTGGTGGAACGGCTTAATTTTGAAGAGCTGGGGTGCTGCTAAAGCACAATGCAAACTTCTGCTCGATTAAAAAGAGGATAGCTAAGCTGAGCTGAGTGTCAGAGAAGGCTGCAAGTAAAAAAAGTCTCAAAAGACCTTCTGTCTGTTGTTTAC
>VZTL01072030.1:56216-66637 GCA_013400535.1 Scopus umbretta | reverse complement strand
TTTTGTTTAAACACATTTAAAGCAGAGGATCAAGGTAAGAGATTTGTTATCAAAACTAAAGTCCTGGATTACTGTCCCTAGGTTGCCAGTGCAGCAGCAAAACTCAGAAAGATGGCAGACAGCTTTACCAGCGTGTCCTAAATTACTTTTAAGGATCTGATGACTAATACCAGATTTGTGTTTACTATTTAATTGGAACAACTTACATAATGACAGCGTATGCACGTATAAACTTCTGCTTTTCTTACCATGCCCGACGCATTCATGTGCGGTATCAGCTTGGAATCTGGCACAATAACTTGCTGCTGAGGTGCTAGAAACAAAAATACAGCATTTCATGAAAACTACGCAGTCTGACTAAAATGTCATGCAAGCCAGAATAACTTAGGAAGAACATCACTCAAACATCAGTTGAGCTTCATAACAAAAACACCTACTGAGCAGTCTCTGATCTTACTAAGTTTTATTCTTAAGACAATATACCACAGCAGCTCTGAGGGGCGATATGACTATTTTGGCTTTACATATCTTATTTCAAGGGCTTCAGTTACCTATTCTGACCCTAGGTAAAGCAAGATTTAAAATACATTTCTGAAATTAAAGCTATTAATGAAATGTTGATAAACTTGCTGATGTCCAATATCAGAGTTCTCCAAAAACATCAACTGGCAGTGGTTAACTGTTAAAACAGACTTAAGCAAGGATTGTTGCAAGATGAAGAGTATGTTAATGGGATACAGCAGTTAGCTTGAGTTCGGTCTAGTTAGCATAAGCTCATGATCTTCGCTATCTTTCTAATGTAGCAGAAGCAGATCAAGTATGATCAACCACCTGTCGCAAACAACAAAATAGTTTTGGTGTGCTAAAGGAAATAGATAGCTAAACTATGCAAACAAGCTGTTGATAACCTAGAAATGCAGAAGTGTCCAAGTCTATGGAACAAGCAGGTTGCCAGTGCTAGTATCAGTGACAGTAAATTGGAAAATGACAGAGCAACTTGAACAAACTAATCGTCGACAAGGTATTCTCCATTCAATCCTATAACCAAGGACACTTAAGAATACTGGGGATAACTGAGAGTTTCCAGAAAAGATTCTGGGGAGGGAAGCCCCACAACCTTGCACCGAGATCTGAGGCCATCTCTCCAACTTTCAAGGAACCCAGGGAGGGCAAAAGAGCCCAAGAAAAATCTCGTGGCCCTGTGCCAGGACCACACACAGGACAGCAGGAATCACAATGCCGATTGTTCTGTTCTCTCTCTGGGACTGCATCAGGTCATACAAGGAACTACTACACCATCTCAGCCATGGAACAGGGAAGTCAAGTAATTCATAAAACTGCATGTCTGTGATTAAAGTGCTTTGATATTCTAATTTCATATAACCTCCACACTGTCATTTGGTCATCAGCCACAACATGGGGCAACAATAAATCAGTTTTAAGTGGATTACTATAAGCAGGATCTTACTCTACCCTACGACACAAACGGGATGACAGGGACCTCCATATTAGTGGAGGGAAGCCTGGCCAGTAGAGTCACAGCTATGCAGAGCTAAGGAGCCACTAGAGGTCTTGGTGAGTAGACTTCTCAGGCTTTGCTGACTGTAACTTAAGCCAAGACACCTGGATCATTTGAAGCCATGTGTATTTAGGGGTCTTAATCTCAAAATTAATTTTATCGCAATGGTCAAAACTGATTTATGTCCAGCCAAAATACAAAGCACTGTAAGAAGGAAAAAACAACCCACGCCAAACAAAAACAACACATCAAGAGAAAAAAGCCCAACAACAGGTTCTTGTCACACTAGTTCTCTTCAGTTTTGAATATACGGCGGTTGGGTTTTGGGTTGTTTCGGGGGGGTGGAGCGGGGGAAGAGAAATCAACTCATAGCTATCTTTTGTGCCTATGACAACATAGGTTCTGATCCATGAAATCTCATAGAGACTGAAGTCTGTGACTGACTACCACAGATAAATATTTTATGCCACAATTTTAATAGCACACTGAAAACTCAACTCAAGCATTTCACAGGCGGTGGATTTGTTTACACAGCATATATGCAGTAAAATCCAGTAGTATTTATCTTAGTTTTCGAAGGAAACTGTAATTGGTGAAAATGTTTCCCTTAAATTATTAACAGAGAACACACAAGACAGTAATTACAAGAAACAATACTGTTATGGCTAGCTAAAATATACCTTGAACATCCACACCTACAGAATGTGCAATCTCTTAAGACCACAAAAATACCGAGCCATTATGCTTTTCACTTAAAACCTGTTCTAATGTGAAAAAACGATCTGCTACATATACTCAGACTGTTATACAAGTATTTTTCACGTCCTAGCATCTGCTTATGCTAAACAATAATACTTTTTTTTAAATTAAGTTGCTCCTAATGATATTAGTACCTCATGACTAAATTGTCAAATATATATGTATATTGACTTGAAATTACAGAGCTGCTAATGGATTTTTGACAGAATCTGAAAGTCATGTATTCTGAAAACCTAAGTTACATAGTAGAAGACCAAGAGAAGAATTTAGCTTTTCAAAAATCTTCTGAAGAATATGACTAACACAAATACTAAGATTTTTGGTGAAGACAGCTCTCGTGACCCGTTAAATAGAGGCAAGTAGAGACAAAGTTTCACATAAAACCACAAAGTTATCCAACAGGTAAATATCCAGCCCTAGACATAGAATACGCTAAGGAGTTGGTCTAACTTGAGAGTCTTTTGCCAGAGAGATGAGAGAGTAAGTCTGACCTTGCTGAGACGCTGGAATAAGGACCTGTTGTGGCTGAGACTGCTGCTGCACAGTCTGCTGCGGCTGAGGTTGTGTGTGATGGTGGTGGTGATGATGCTGCTGTTGCTGCTGCTGCTGTTGCTGCTGTTGCACCTGCAACAAAAGCTGCTGCTCTTCTGAATGGAAGCCATCTACAGCCTTGGACTGCATCAGCTTGTTCTCCCACAGCTAGTTTGGAAAAGGAAAGAGAAATCTCTGTGTACGGTTTTTACTCAACAGGATTTGTAACAATACAAAGACAATACTCCAAAATTTAGTTTGTTTTCATTGTTTATCTTGTGCAGTCTGCTTAGCCAAAAAGCCCTTAGGCAAATACAGACTGAAGAGGGAACTCCACAGAGGTAACATTTTAAGAAGAGGAATTAAATACCCCTTAAGAGTTGTCAGTCCTAGCTTAAGCTTTAAAATTCTTTCTTTCAAGTGTGGAAGATTTATAACAACCCTAATGGACACATGAATAGAGATAAACGGGTAACTTTGAATTAGCCTTCAGGTTGTCACTTCTCTACCTTCTTTCTTTCTTACCTCTTTAATCACAAAAATAATTCTTTACTACAGCTTTCCTCAAGCCATTTCTTCTTGGAACTCCTCAATAAAAGTTGTTTGAAGACTGCTGCCTCATAACACACTTCAACACAAACTACCAGTATACCTAAGATAATGCCTCTACAAGCATTTACACAGCTTCTACCACAGTATCAAATTCAGCCTCTCCAGCCCTTCAGTTCTTTATGTTAGCTGACACATCTCCCAAGAAAAGCCATAGGCGCAAAAAAGCAGCTCTTGCAAAAAGACAGCAATGCAAGTATTCGTAACACATCAAAGTAAGAAAGACTACGGGGCACCCAGGAATCCTGATTTCAAATCCTGCTTAGGGTTCCCTTAGCCTTCCTCTTCAATACTTTTTTCCTTCTCGTCTCTTTCCTCGTTCAATCTTTTCTGACATTATTTGAAGAACATGTCTGTGACACAAACACCAAGATGCTTTTCTTACAGTGCTCACCCCATTTCCACCAAGCCAGGTCACGATTTCATGGAAAAAAGTCTTCACCTGCTTCTGCTCAGTCAAACTCAAAATTCCTTTCCCACTCCGTCCTTTTTTTAATACTTCAAAAATACTGAGAGTGCAGGACATCCAGTTTTCTGAGATAAGCAGGCACTTACTTTCCTAGTTTCCTTTTACTTTATTTCTTCCATTCCCCTCCCCTCCCTTTTGTCTTCCCTTTTGAAGGGCTTCTTTTACTGAGACAGAATTTGTAGAAAGCCATAGAAGACCCATTAGAGCTCAGGTCAACACCCTGCCTTTCTTTTGGACTCATGGTAACAGTTCAAACCCACTGTATGTAAAACAATTCTGAATGAGAACTTCGGAAAAGTGTGATGCACACAATACAATTTATTACATACCACCCCCCAAAACCAATACTGTTGCAAACCACAAACCATATGTGCAAAAATCTGACAATGCATCCAACAATGCAACTCCTCGTCTTCAGACAAGCAGAGCAGGTGTTTTATTTTTCCTGCAGAGATACCTTAAGACTTGTCTGCCTCTAAATTAAACATTTCTCCCCTTTCTTTTTTCAAGATCTAATGTTTCAGGAACTGAAATAGCACTGTGAATTCAGATGCCTGCTGTTAGTTTATGTCAAATTTGACATGCGAGATCAGGGAAAGTAAACAAGGTGAGCAGATCTCTCTACACAGCAGTGTAATTCAAATTATATGTGGCTACAGATATGCACATTAATATAATGCTTACTTAGCTAACTAAAAATTAGTATCTTTACTGTGTACAACCGTACACAGATCCAAAAACCAATTGCTGTATTGGTCTATTAAAAAAAAACTTCAAAGTTGTAACTTACTGTTTTGAGTTCCATAAGAACTTGTTCATCCACTCCTTCATCCAGAAAAACTTCCCTGACATCATTGATGACATCTTCAATTACAGACCTGTACAATTTAGGCTTAAAAAAAAAGTAACTAGTCAACATTGCTTTGAAATAAATTTTATCACTTCAACATTAAAATAAGAGTTCCCCCCCTGCAAAAAAGTCTCAAAACTGCATTACAGAATACACTGCATGTTTCCAAGTGACTAAAATATCTGAGGAGGTATAAATCAGCAAGAACAGCTCAAACGAGGTGAAAAGGGAAGGGACTGTTTGCTATCTTTCACGATATAACTACAGCACAAGAGTTTTCAATCCATGAGGTGTGTAATTCAAAACGGAGGAGATTGCTTTCCATTCAGTAAATCTGTTTCTTGCTTGCCAATGTACATACTGAATATGCAAAAAATATCTGCATGTGTGCAAAATATTCATGTCAAAGAACGTCAAAAATTCAAAAGCTTATTAGATAAATACAGGGAAACTTGTTAGTGCTTGCTAGTTCAACAGGAACCAAATACAGCTCAGAATGACCTCGAGCTGAAAGATGTTGAAGGCTCAGGAAACTGAGTGTTGGTGTGAATGCCCTGTTCTTCCTTACACATCTGTTTACAGAAACTATTGAAGACAGCATAGTAGGCTAGACAGACTTCCGTTTTCAATCAGTACCTATGTTTTTACCTTAGAAATTTTTCAGAGGGAAGAACTAGAAATACATTATTATTCTCTTATGCTGATTTCATGCCTAAACTATAAAGTGAACCGTCAATCCACTTCAGGTTGCCAAAAGAAGTTGCGGAGTCTCCATCCCTGGAGATACTCAAAAGCCTTCTGGACGTGGTCCTGGGCAACCGGCTCTAGGCAGCCCTGCTTGCGCAGCAGGGTTACAAGATGACCTCCAGAGATGCCTTCTGACCTCAACCCTTTCGTGAATTTTAAAACGCAGGTACAATTTTAAAAAGATAATAGAAATACTTAACCTTATCGACTAAAGTAAAAATTTAATTCATAGGACCATAGGACAATTGCACTATGCATGTGCTGTACCTTTTAACAGTACAGCTTGGACCACTCTACATATGTGCGAGCCTCAATGGTATTGTGCTTGGGTTTAAATAACTGTGCCATCTAATTGCAAGGCAGCACTACAAGCTCTGAGTTAGGGTTGATCAATCTGCAGCTTGTGAACAATATGTACTTCACTGACCAAGACTGTTCCTTTGGCTGGGGGATAGCCCATTTTTAAACGGATCTGAATGTAGCTACAGCTTTCTGTAAGCTGACATCTTCCTCTACCCCGTTCCGTAACTTCCTTAAGCAATAAAGCCCGCATGACACCACACACATCAGATATGTTGTACATATGCAAAACAATCATGCTGTACGTGTGCAGCGGGTTTTGCACCCCAGGAGGGCTGTACCTCCAATATGCACAGCGAAAACCTGCACCAAGCACATGCAGTTAGTCCAGCAGTGCTGCAACTACACAAATTTACTGCGTGCACTTGAAACATTTATTTTATGTATACGCAGTTGCTTAATGCATCCCAGAAGTGTTGAATTTGTTACAGATATACTAGAGATGATATTGGACACATGTTACGGAATTGTTATGCCTATGTTATGGAATAATGGAGGGGGAATAGCAGCACATGATTTACTAGTTCAGGAAAAAGCTGAGTGGCCAGTAAGCACAAGAAGAAGATTAATATCTTTGCTTTTAAACATTTAAAGAAAAAAAAAAAACAAAACCACCCCCCCAAAAAAAAAAAAATTAAAGAAATGCACTGATATTACAAGGAGAGAAAAGAACCTATTTGGAAGCCTGGAAACTAAGAACTAAGCAGTCTGATGGCTGCTCACTGCATTATTTTAGCGTTTAAAACAAACTCAGCATTGGGCATACTCAAGTGATTTTTCTTACCAAAACCCCAAACAAAACAAACAAACAAACGAACGGGAAAAAAGAAGAACAAAGAGAAAAAAAACAACCCCCCCCGAATATACCACTCTGTTATTGACCACACGTCAACATTTTCGCAAATGGCCCTATTTTCTTTTCCATTTTCCATTTCATCAGTTTGCCACTTTGCAGCTTTAAAATCTGCTGCAAATCAAGCAGCTGAAATGTTAGAATTCATCCTTTTGTTACCTCTCAAAAAAAATTTCTAGCCTTAAGTAACAGGGTAAGTTTGCTATCCTTGAAAACTATGTTTAGAGCACCTACGTCCAAAACTTAACTTCTCCAAAAGAAACAAAACCAGACTTATTGCAGATTTTTTTTTTCTTTTGAAATACTGCACGCTGAGGTATCCAGGCTTCAAGTACAGCATTAATTGTGCTTATAGAGACATTTAAAACAGACTTTCAAAGCCAGACTACTCTTGAGCGCTAGTATGTTAAGTCTGCATAGTCACTTAGAAATACCAAGCATCATTAACAGGATTATCTTTCCACTTAGATTTCATTCATAGCAGATGCAAAAAGACATTCTACTTAATAACATTAAGTCCTATTATTTCTATAATTAAATACATTGCATAAAGCTTATACGAGTCAACTCGCATAGAAAGGCTACTTAACTTATTCCATATATTGTTCCTTATTGTATTAAAAGCATCTGTTTCTTAATGCCAAAACCACATTCTCTAGATAAACACGCTTAACTTCAGGCACGCAAGTTACTTTACTTAGGTCAGGAGAACTACCTGTATGACTGAAATTACAATCAAAATTCCTGCAGGATGGAGATTGCATTTTCTCCTTAAATCACGTATTAGGCCCGCTTTTCTAACAAAACAGATTTTACACAAACAGGCCCTAATTAATTTCCACCGGCAGTTACCTCCTCCTATCTCCAGAGTCAGGCATTTTTATAAGGTTTATTCACAAAGCCTCTGGAGTATATAAAGCCCTAGGAAAAAAGACGAACATTCAGATACAACAAACTGACCCTACAGCCAGGCAGTCTGCTGGGTAACGTTTCCTTTTTCCCCCCTGTGTAGCAAGGGAAAGAAATTCCAAGAGCGTGATACTGGTTTCTAGTGTCCAGCATTCGTTTAGCAAGAGAGCAGAAAGGCAGGCTAAGAGCACAGGCGTTCGCTCTGCCATTGACGCAGCATCCTTCTGCGCAACTNGAGTTAAGCTTTCCAAGAAATTTCTGCATGCAGTCAGAGAAAGCAATGAGAACATAATGGCAACTTTAAAGATTGCCATTAAAACAATCATGCTTTCATCTGGTTTGTATTAAAGTACCTCCCTCATAAAGAGTACATTGCTGTAAACGTCAAGCTCTTTTAAGAGCAAAATACTCAAATCACTCTTCAATAAACACTATTCCAAACACTTACTATAGATTAAAGACAACAATTAAAATTCCTGATTTATTAGATACAACCACAAACACATAGAAAAGATTTGAAATCCAGTACTTCCCCCTCTGGGAACATAAGGAAACGATTATATCTCGCTTTCTCTGTGCATCTTGTAAAGAAAACACCGAGCGTGGTGAGGCTGCTACACACGCGCGCACACACGCACACGCCAAATCCGAGGAGCAACCAGCGAGCTATTTTAAGAAATGCCACATGCCTTTAGGGGCTTGCACTTCCTACATTCCTTCAGTTTCAAGGGTACAAAAACTGCATCTCTTTGTAATTACTATCACAACACTTGGGATTTCAGCAGTTTGTGTTTCCAATAACCAACACATTATGGAGAGATACAGCATGGTATGCTTTGTGCCTTTGACAGCAGTTTGTTCCTGGTTCCTTCTGCAGTTATCCCTGAAATGCTGCTAATCTTTCTCCTGTCTGTGCAGCTACAGCTGGAAGCTAGCTAGCTATACGACAGCTAGAAGAGCACACTGTAAAGGTAACCAGTTTTAGTCACAACTGCATCAAAGATGGGCGTAAAAAGAAGTAACACACACAATCTACATTGTAAGCATTAAAATTTGAGCTTTTTTTATGCTGTTGTGAGGCACTACAAATAAATTACCTTTGTCACCTACACAATCTTATACTGCGTGTAACTGTTAGCATCTTATATTTGTCCTTTATTTGGAAGAACAGATTTCTAGCAATTCAGATTTGATCAGATGCTGAAGTGATACTATCGACACGTTAGACTCGAAGTCTAGCTTCCTAAAGTTATCACCCGGTTGCAGTATTTCAAACTGTTCCTATTCGTCTTTGATAATCCTAGGGCAAGCATCCCAATCCTTGCTACGGAATAAGACCTGAATTTGACAAAGTTGACCATGCACTATTGAAAAGTTCTACTACTTAACTGAGAATTAGCCTAAAGCGTATGTATTTGAAGCAGGCTCATTCTAGGCTTGGCTTTTGCTATTGCAAACACAATGTTCAAACACAGACACCTTCCAAGAGAACTTCACAGAAGTTATGGCAGTACAGAAATATAGCCAAGAGAAAGCAAGTCTTAGTAAATTGTGGAATCAAAGATATTTACAGGTACTCTGGAGATATTTTTTTTCCTATTTGGTACTAACTTGGTCGAAAAAGAGAAGCAAACCCTCTAATTTACTATACAGAAAGAGATCCTTTTCTTGCAGTCGGAAAATAAAGCCAGAAGTTTATAAACAGAAGGACAACTAACAGATTCAGATCACACACACATGCTATACACATCCGACTGAGTAACAGCTCCCTTCTTTCCTAAAATTTTCTGATACAAAACCTAACAAAGTATCAAAGCAATGACTACTTTGCAATGGCAGGACCCCAACTCACAGGCAGGTCTGTAAAATTTCAGATTTGGAA
Organism: Scopus umbretta; assembly: GCA_013400535.1. NCBI lineage: Eukaryota > Metazoa > Chordata > Aves > Pelecaniformes > Scopidae > Scopus > Scopus umbretta. The sequence goes on along the minus strand of VZTL01072030.1, from coordinate 57,149 downwards.
AGGAAAACTAGGATGCTTTGCATTTTCTTTTGTACACTGTTTTGCAGTATACCAGGTACTGTAATTAAACCAAATATTAGTGAATATTCTAAAACCTTTGCTCTGCCTGCGCTGCAATAAAATATTTGTACACTTCAGTCACCAGAAATGCAAAAAAATCGTCGAGAAGCATCTGTGGCCCACGACCCGTAGACAAAACTTTAGCATTAATGCTACTTTTTAAGGTGACAGCTGTAGTCAGACCTCGGCAAAGCACCATAAAACAAGTACCACATCTCTCCTTGATGTACCGGGTAGGAACCGTTTACACGCTACTTTCCCCACCCCAGCAGGAAAAACTGCTTCGAAGAGCTCACGGGAGCAGAGGAACATGTGCCAGCTGTACGCTAGGGACAAAAAAAAATAACAAAGGGGGGAAAAAAAAAAGGGAAAAAAAAAAAAGGAAGAAAAAAGGTAAACGGTTTCAAACGCAGGAGAGGATGCAAACCGCCTTTGTGCAATGCGTAGAAGCAAGGACAAGTCCGTTTTCACCGGCTAGGAGGGAGGGAGACAGACAGACACACACCACCCCCCCCCGCCCGCCCCCGCCGGAGCCGGCAGAAAGCAGCACCGCTCCGCAGGCCGGTGGCGACGGGGACGGGCGGCGCGGAGGGACGGGGAGAGCCGGCGAAAGCCCGGTCGGGATCCGAGGGACACGGCGCCCGTCTCCCTGCCTCCGCCGCGGCCGCATGCACCTCCCAGCCCGCGCTCCGCGGCTCGCTCCCTATTTAAAGGCTGATGTGGTGTTTAAATGGAGAGGCGGTGACGTGGGGCTGGAAAGCACCTTCCCATCCTAGCAGAGTCTATATTAGAGAGCGGCAATAGCTCTATATAAACAGGGCAGCCACAGGGAGGAGGAACACAAGGAGCGGGGAGGCAGAAAGGCAGGGGGAA